>JAJLZM010000418.1:0-18399 GCA_030572235.1 Ambrosiozyma kamigamensis
AAGAGACAAGACTGAGTCAGGTAATTCATTGACTAAAGTATCAAGTTCAGGTGAACCACCTCTCACAGAAATATGTTTCAATTGAGTAAGTTTTCTTAAATTTGACAATACAGGAAGACCACCCTCTCGTAATCCAATGAAAATCTTTGATAAGTTAGGTGGAAAAATAACCTTAGGAACTTCAACTGCATTTAATTCTAAGGATAGAAATTTAATGTTAATAAATTTTGATAAATCGGCAACTGAGTATGAGTCCATTCTGAAAAGTTTCAACCACTTCAAGTGTCTTAATGGAAATGAAGGTATTGCATGTGCTGTTATCTTATAATCATCAAAGTTGGAAGAATCTAATTGGCTGAAAATTGGACTATCAGATGGAATTGGAACATAGTCAAGGGACAAAGACTTAAGAAGAGGCATTTCTTTCATTAATTTCTTAACATTATACAAGGGATAGTCATCACAGATACTTGTTTTGCTAACATAACGTTCTAGTTGATGACCATGTAGGAATCTGTATGAATATACAGATAAATTCAATTTGATAAATTCAATTTTTAAAACATCTTTCATGAATTCAGTTAATTCATTCTTCAAGTTAAGTTTGGTTGCTTCATACCTCATGATTTCAGATTCAGATGGCATTTGACAAGTGACAATCCTTCCTTCGTTTTTATGATGAATGCTTATATAAAGTTCCTTCTTATCATGATTTTCATTTTTAATTGAAGACCATTCTTTAACATATTCTAAATTTTTAATTCCTAATTCATTTAATGTAATACCATCACTAATGTTAATATGCAATCTGGATAAATTTGTCATCCTTGGTAAGAAATCCCATTCATAATAATTGGCAAACTCAATATGAAGAATTTTAAATTTACTTGGATAAATTGAATACACAAACTCACAAGCACTGCAAAATTCAGATTCATAAGATATCATATGAATATCTTTACTAGAAAGAGCAAATAATTGATTCAATAATTTATCATCAACAACGGAAATATTACAATTATTGAGTTGAAGTTCTTTAAATTCCTTGACCTTACCTTCTTCAATAAGTTGAAACAAAGAAGTTAATGATTGAAGTAACTGCTTACTTTGAAGCGGGATACTAATTAAATCTTGTTTAAATTTTGGAAAACTTATATGCATTTGACCATCATGAAAAATAATTTCAGCTTGTTGAACTAAATCTATTGTAAATAGCTTTGAAAAGGGATCAGTTGAGTTATCATTTGCTAATGAAGTTAGATGTTCAATGAATGTTAAAGTACCACAATTTGAAATCACAACATCTCCAAAAATCCGTTCAAGTAATTCTATTGGTAATTGATTGAGTCCTTTGAGCATTGGAATTGGCATATTTGATTAGAATAATGATTATGACTGTCTTTTCTCTCTCTTTTCTTAGTTTAATTTGTGTTATTTATCATAGTATTTATAGTATTTGTATTATCTGGGCAGGTTGGGCAAGGCAAGTTTGCCACCAGCCCATGATATAAATTTATTCATTCATTTCATTCATGAAATTTATATGAAATTGCATTTACTATATGTATGAGTGTAACTGGATCATATTGATTTATTCATGAATGGACTTGTTTGATTCAATTGGGAAACCAAGAATAATGGCATTTAATTGTTGTTAGAAGAGAGAAAATTCGCTCGTTTTTGATTTTTGATTACGTACAGTTTAAAACTAGTTAAACTTGTAAATTAAATTACAATACATAGTAAATTTGGTTAAAACAGTGTATAATTAATATAAAAGGCAGAATAATAAGAAAATGAAATAAAAACTAAGATTAAAATGAGATAAAATAAACAACTTTCTATGCTAGTTACAAGATATAACAATAATAATAATTAATAAGAGAAAAGTAAAGCATTTGATAACGTGAATTGAATGTTCTTTTTTTGGTTATAATGATAATGTAGTAGTGAATCAAATCATATTAATTAATTTTTAATGATCTAAGAATCTGAATAAGAAAGAAATACCAACAGAACAAGCTAAAGCAAAACAAATTAACTTAGGACCTAATTGATCATCATATCTAGCAGCTCTTTTCTTTCTAATATTTAAAACTCTATAAACATAAACACCACTTGAATAAGCAATTGTAAAAATTGCTGTTAAAAAGAAACAAACAGATGTAATAAATGAAACTAAATCACCATAATTTAATAATGTATGAGCTGTTGCACCAAGAACTAATGAAATTGATAACCAAGATAAATATGTTCTTTCAGTTGCAAAATAAACTTTTGGTTCAACTCTAACTGGAACTGCAATCTTTTTACCCTTTGGAGCTTTAAATATAGTTTCAAATGATGTTCCTTCAGGAACTTTATTAAATGAATTATCTGGTTGAGTAATTTTATGATAAAATCTTAAGAATGATTGAATTGGATTAAAATCATCATCTGAACTACTTGTTGAACTAATTTCTTCAATTCTATTACGTTGTTCTTGAATTTGAACTGATCCATAACCATTACTTGATGATCCACCAAAACCAGCTAATTCTTCTTCATCTAATTCACCACCATTTGATGAACCATCAAATTGTCTTTGTCTAATAATACCATAAGTTTCATCAGCTTTTGGTTTTTTAATATCAACACCCATTTGTGGTAACCAAAATGGAATTAAATCAACTTTTTCAGGTAATAATGAAGCACATCCATGAATAAATTTAGAAAATTTAGGAACAGCTTCAACTAAATGAGATGAAACCATTTCTTTAACCCATTGTGGTGGTTCTTGACCCATTTGAGTTTGTAATTTAACTTCTAAAACAGCATATGGGAATCTTTCGACATCTTTAGGTGGTAAATTTGCAAATGGGAAATTAACACCAATATCCATTCTTCTCCAATTACCATTTGTTCTATCAATACCATCAAAATTATCTTCTCTAACCATTGTTAATTCAGTATCTAAAGAAATTCTAACTCTAGCATCACCAGGTAATTGGAACGCAGTTCTATTATAAAAAGATCTCATAACAGGTCTCATTTTATCTTTAATAGTTCTATATTGAACTTCTTGAGCTAATCTTTCTAATGATTCAATTTCTTTTTCAGATTTTTTACCATCTTTTCTCATTTTTTCAAATGCATCTTTAACTGTATATTTACCAGACATAAAATCATTAATTTTACCTTCTTTCATTGGAAATCTAGCTTTAACAGACTTTTCACCAGTCCAATCTTCTCTATGAGTTTTTCTTTCAACAAAACAATTTTCAACACCCATACCACCATACCATCTAATTCTAATTGCTTCAGCACCTTCAGTTTTTTCTAATCTACCATAATATAAATCCATATTTTCATTATCATAATAAATAGAAGTAATTGCAGAATCTTCAGTTTCAAATTCTTTATTTGGATTAAAAACTAAAACAGGTAAATGTTTTAAAATAATTAATTTTAATTCAGTAATATTATCAGGATGAACCCAATATTTAGTTGTTTGTCTAACGAAATTTTGCATTGAACCACCAGCTGATGAATCACCTTTAACTGGATTACCTCTAGTTCTAACTAAATCATATAATTTAGATAATTTAACGATTAAAGAATCATAATTATCTTTATAAAAAGCTTTAGCATTTAATCTAGCTTGGAAAATAGGTTTTAAAATAAATTTAGCTTGTTGTTTATCATGTTTTTTTAAAATTTTTTGAAATCCAATATAATTTAATCTTGTAAATGTAGATAAATCATGAACATCAGCAATTAAATCAGATAATTCTTCTTCTAAATCTTGGAAATCTTGTTCATAAAAATCTAATTCTTCTTCATTATCTGTATTTTTTGAATTTTCAACTGTTTGATTAACTAAAATTTCAATTTCTTTAATTCTTCTTAAAATTTCTTGATGTTTTAATTTAACAAAATTTGAAACTTTATCTAATTCAGTTTCTAATGATGAAACAAATTCTTCTTCCAGATTATTATTCCATTGATCATTATTTGAACTCATACCTTTTTTCATTTGATATTTCAGTTCATCATATTGAATATAATAGTAAGCATACTCTTTGATAAGAGAAGATTTTAATGTTTCACCAAACTTCATAATAACAACTAAATTCTAATGAATTGATGGATAAAGTAGTAAACACTAACCTCTTTGAAGATAAAAAATGAACTCCAGTTATAGGTCAGGAAATGAAAATACTTCAATTTAATTGCTTCAAATTAGCTGATTGACTAAATTTGCTTACGTAAAAGCAGCAGCCGAAAAACAGGCACGTGTGGGGCGCGGGAGGCGAAGTGTTTTGTCTGTGGCGCATGTGTTTACGTAAGCGCTTACGAGAGAGATTTTAGAATAGTAAATGCTATGATAATAAAATTCAAATAGAAAAACTGATATCATTAAGTAAATGCTATGATAATAAAATTCAAATAGAAAAACTGATATCATTAATTAAATATATCATTGATTAGATATCATTAGATATCAGTCATTAATCATTAAAATAAGAAAATTAAAGGAGAGAAAGAAAAAACAACTCACTAAATAGGAGAAGTACATGAAAAACTAGTAGCAGCAGCAACTTCAAAGATTAAATTAATATATTCACCAGAAGCCCAAAGACCCATACCGCAGAATCCTAATGAAGCTAAACATAATAACAAATAAAATGTTGAAATTAATGGATATCTTAAGAAACCATTTTTATAGAATTGAAACCAACCAACTTTTGTTTCACCTGATTCTTTATTAGTAATATCAAATTCAACTAATTTTTCTAAATTAACTTTATGACATAAAGCATAGAAATGTAAAACAAATGGAGTAACAAAAGTTAATGGAATCATACATAATGAAGAACTTAAAGCAGAAATTGAACTAACTTGTGGAACACCAGCTGCAATAACCCAAATAATAATCCAAACAAAAGTTGTAATTAAAACCCATAAAATTAAACCTTTCTTTGAATAAAATTTAATATCTTTAATAAAAAATGGAACATAATTCTTATAAATGATTTTAGATGGAATATGACTATAAACTAAAGCTTGGAAAATAGCAACAATAAATGAAATAAATGATAAACCTTTTAAAGCAGACATATTACTAATACCAAAAACAGCTGGAGAATTAGTAAATTGACCTTGATGAGCATAAATAATATTACCATATAATAAATAAACAATTAAAATGATTATTTGAGCAACAGTTGTAGCTTTCCAAAAATCAAATGGTCTTTTTAATTCAGATAAAATTTCAGGGAAAACAATTGAACCAGCAAATGTATAACTTAAATTAGAAATACCAACAACACCATAAAATAATGGATTACCTGGAGTAATAGCATATTTAACAATTGGAGCTTGTTCTAAACCTAATAAACTTAAAGCATTATCCCAGTTTGGTTCTGAATTAGCTATATAACCCATTTGAACAAATAAACAGATATAATTAATAATTGAGACAACTAAACAAAATTTACCTAAATTATTTAATTGTTTAATATGAGATAAGATCCAAAAAGCAACACATAAAACAGTAACTAAACCAACATAACACATTTTATCAGTTCTTAAAACAATAAGTGAATATGAACTAGCAATAATGACAACAGCTGCAGTAATGATCATACCAATTAATTGTAATGCAATAATAAGTTCTCTGAACCATCTACCAACTAAAAGACCACCTAAATCAGCCATAGTTTTAACTGGATATTCAGGAGAATCGAATAACAAAAACACCCACCAAATCAAATAACCAGAAAGTAAAGTAATAAAGAATGAGACAACTAAAAAGACATTTGATGGAACATAACCTAATAAAGCAAAACAATTTGGAACTAAAGTAGCACCACAAATTTCAGAAGTAATTAAACCAGCAGTACTCCACCAAGTTGCAGTTCTAATTGATAAATTAGTATTATTCCATTCTTCATATTCATGAGTTTCATCATCTTGTAATTTTGAAATAAATAAAGAATTTCTAATATATCTATTCCATCTACCAAAGTATTTTTCATTTTCAACTTCTTTATATTGAGCATCAAGGAATCTTTGGGCATAGAAAACTCTAGTTGCAATATCAGTTTTTTCAACAGTTAAATGTTCTCTAGTAGTTGTACTTGATAATCCAGATTTAATATCATTTTCTTCACGTTTTGTATCTAAGTTTGTGGTTGTAGTGTTATAGTTAGAACTTCCTTTATCATCAGTAGACATATTGTAATATTGAAATTGAAAAAATGATATAAGAATAACCAGAATTTTATAAAGTTAAAGAAATCATTGAAAACAACTGGGAAACCAACTATATATACTTCGTTGAGTATATTTCTTTCCTAAACACAAAAAACACCATTTCAGTAGTAAATCGCTTGAATATTGGCTGTAACAGGGACTAATTAACAAAATTAATTCTTCGAAAGATCGACGATCACAGACACTAGGTTCGATTCATTGTTATTGTGGCAAATGGCTGTTTTGTGTCTATTTCACGTGTGTTTTGGAGCTGTTTTAAAAGGACTTTTGCAATATTTAACACACTGCCTTACGCTAACTCCTGTTGAAATCCAAATCTCGGGTTTAGTTCCGGCCACCGGTGGAGTCGCGATCCGGATTCTGGAGGGCATCCGGTTCCGGGTTTGCGCTGGGGAGTCCGAACAGCAAACACAGTACAACTTATTAACATTTATAACTTATATCTGTTAACTCGATGTAATTTACGCAGCTAGACAAGGATATTGTAGTTAACTATATAGATGTTTTAGTTATTTCAACTTATTTGTTTACATTTCAATTATATATAATTACTAATTAATGATATAATCTATCTATCCAATCCAGTGCTCTCATTAGATTAGATTTAAAATTAAACACTAATACAGTACTCTGTATACTTGACAAATCAATATTATTTTTCGGAACTGGAATATCCATATCTGGATGTATCTGTCCAATATATGAGTGAGCCCTCTCTATACTGTAGCTATATTTTGTTAGAGCTAAGAAGACATAATATGTTATAAATTAAATCAAATCAACAGATCGAAGTTAATAGAGAGAAAATAATTAATTATAAGGCGCTGGGAAAAAGTCGATGCGATGGGAGCAAGAGAATTAAAAACTGCTTCCCTTTACTTTTCAATACTTTCTCCTTGTTTAGGGACAATTTATCAACTACAAATTACATATAATGAAGTTCAACTGAAGCAGAACCATATATAAAAGATAATATCCCTATATCGTTTTTCAAAGCAAATTAATGAACATTATAAACAAGTATAGTCAGCATATTGCTTTTGTATCCTTCTTTACTGCCAAGTCAGTTTACTAATTTCATAAGCTGATTTCATGAATTTTATTTCAAATTTTTATTTGTGTTAATGTTACTGTTGATTCCATGAATATCATTAATACATGTTTATAAAGAGAGTTGATAAGAGGAATGATATTCTTAAATGTACTGAAAAACTTTTGATTCTTCAACTTCGAGTCCACTTTAATTATCACTAACTAACATTCTGAATCTCGGACTGCTACTAGTACTGCATCGTCATTCCCGATATATAATAATCAACATATTGACAATTATAAAACAAAATTTAATCTTTATAATTAATTAGATGAACAGCTATATAGGAACGAAACGCAAATACGATGAAGTTAATTTACAAAAATATTGAGTAAAAGAGCCCTCTACAAAGCTCAAACCTACAATTTAAGACATAGATAGCATTCATGCAATGATGTATGTAATTAAAAGGAATGAATCATAATCTATATGATAAACATTGATGAAGTAATAGATACAAAAAGAATCATAAAGAGAGAAAAGTGAAAAGAATTGAAATGGTAATTTTGTAATTTTGAAAATGAATGATTAATCCAATCGATACTTAAATTGGTGAAGTACATGAAAAACTAGTAGAAGCAGACTCTTCAAAAATCAAATTAATATATTCACCAGAAGCCCAAAGACCCATACCACAGAATCCCAATGAAGCTAAACATAATAACAAATAAAATGTTGAAATTAATGGATATCTTAAAAATCCACGATTAGCAAATTTATATAATGATTCTTTTGGAATTGATGTAGATTTATCACTAATATCAAAATCATTTGTCAAAGTATCTAATTGTGCTTTATGACATAATGCATAAAAATGTAAAACAAATGGTGTAACATAAGTTAATGGAATCATACATAATGATGAACTTAAAGCTGAAATTGAACTAACTTGTGGAACAGCAGATGCTAAAACCCAAATAATGATCCAGACTAACGTTGTAACAACAACCCATAAAATTAAACCTTTCTTTGAATAAAATTTAATATCTTTAATGAAATATGGAATATAATTTTTATAAATGATCTTTGCTGGTAAATGACTATAAATCATAACTTGAAAGATACCTGTTAAAAAAGTAATGAATGATAAACCTTTTAAAGCAGACATATTACTTATACCAAAAACAGCTGGAGAATTAGCAAATTGTCCTTGATGTGCATAAATGAAATTACCATATAATAAATAAACAAATAATATAATGATTTGTGCAGCTGTAGCACCTTTCCAAAAATCAAATGGTCTTTTTAATTCAGATAAAATTTCAGGAAACACAATTGAACCAGCAAATGTATAACTTAAATTGGAAATACCAACAACACCATAAAATAATGGATTACCAGGAGTAATAGCATATTTAACAATTGGAGCTTGTTCTAAACCTAATAAACTTAAAGCATTATCCCAATTTGGTTCTGAATTAGCCATATAACCCATTTGAACAAATAAACTTAAATAATTAATGATTGAAATAAATAAACAATATTTACCTAAATTATTTAATTGTCTAATATGAGCACAAATCCAAAATGCAACACATAGGACAGTAATTAAACCAATATAACACATTTTCTCAGTTCTTAGAACAATTAATGCATATGAACTAGAAATAATAACAACAGCTGCTGTAATAATCATACCAATTAATTGTAATGCAATAATCATTTCTCTAAACCATCTACCAACTAATAATTCACCTAAATCAGCCATTGTTTTAACTGGATATTCAGGAGAATCGAATAATAAAAACACCCACCAGATTAAATAACCTGAAAATAAAGTAATAAAGAATGAAACAACTAAAAAGACATTTGATGGAACATAACCTAATAAAGCAAAACAATTTGGAACTAAAGTAGCACCACAAATTTCAGAAGTAATTAAACCAGCAGTACTCCACCAAGTTGAAGTTCTAATTGATAAATTAGTGTTATTCCATTCTTCATATTCATGAGTTTCATCATCTTGTAATTTAGATATAAATAATGAATTATAGATATATTTATTCCATCTACCAAAGTATTTTTCATTTTCAACTTCTTTATACTGTGCATCAACAAATCGTTGAGCATAGAAAACTCTAGTTGCAATATCTGTTTTTTCAACTGTTAAATGTTCAGTTGTAATTTCTTGAGATAAAGAAACTTCCTTATCAAATTTAGTTGAATGATCCAGTTCTTCTTTTTCAGACATCAGCTTTTGGTTATAAAAAAAGAAGAAGAAAAATGATCTATTGGAAATCCTTTAATTTTACAAACCAGCGGGGAATCACATTCTATATATAATGATAATATAATCAAATCAGTTGTTGTATATTGAAGATTGACTGATAGCAGAATGATATTGATAGTTACTACAACATACTAAATGAGTTAGAAAAAAAGATATACGGATATAGATTACAGATCCGGATACCAGAAACCTGGATCCGATTAGTACCGCTGATAAGAAGAGGTGTACGATTGGCACAGAACATTCTAAAAGTATGAGATGCACGTGACAACAGCGCCAGAGAGTCACGTGCCAATGTAACTTTTCAGCTATTTTAATATCCCTGAACTTGCCCCCTTTTAATTAACGCCTGGAATCACTGTATATACAAAATCAAATCATTTTCAAGTTTCAACAATTAAGCTAGCTATAGAAATCCCATTCATTAAGTGTGTAATTCACTGTTCTAGCTATATATATGGCTGTTCAGCATATAGAATTAACCTCATCCAAGAATACAGACGTATATACGGTCAGTGGACATAGTAGTATTAATTAGTACACCGTACTCTCAAGATAAGTTTACACCAGCCAACTACAGTAAAAACATTAGCTTTACATACATGATGATGATGTAATGGAGCCAATCCGAAAAAGAAGGCAGTTCCGAGTCTGTTGGATCTGGGGAACATTAATTCTGGAATTTCTGGGCTAGCCAGCGGCCACCACCAGATCCGGACCTGGAATCCGGCGATCCAGCGATCTCCCCCGGGAAAACCGGATGACTTTCCTCGGGCGCGCACCTGACCGCCCGGTGACGTGTGCACGTGAAGGTTGTTCCGCCCGCTGTTCTTTTGTTCTTTTCCCTGTCCGAGATTCGTCGCTGCGAGTGACTTTGTTCGATCCGATTCTTAATTAAACGCCTGACAGTGTTAAAAGCTAGACTTAAGACTACTACCACAACTTTTTATACGAAGCTGAAAGAAAGCTGAAACTGTAATAAGTATTATAAACAAGCTCAACATATTTATGTTCCATTAAAATAAGATTAACCAGCTACACGAACCATATAATTGCATGGCAGCATTCATTCATTCATCGCATCGCAGCTAGCTAGCTTTCCTCCCTTTGTATTTAGTACCGCCGTTTTTGTATAGTTTTAACGTTTAATGTCATTTTTGAGATCTCCGTAATTTACTTATTCAGGAAATTATCAAGCAAAATTGGACAAATTAGGAAATAACACTCACAAATTGTCAAATCACAGGATCGATTTTGATGGTGTAAAAACCGTTTATACGATCGATTATAAAATCAACGAATCATTGTACTGTAAATGATTTGAATTGAATTAACAGACTGGCCAATCACTTCAAGAGTTCAGAAACAATAAGAAGTTCTTACAATTAAGAAAATGCAAATGCAAACATAAAACATGTTCGATTGATTGATAACTTTTCAGTCAAAAATAATGAAAAATTCAAAAAATCATACATAAAGACATTTCCTAATTTGTTAAATGAAATGCATTTGTAAATATAGAGGATGAAATGAAATGAGATGGCTGATAATATTAATTTTAAGTTTTACTAAGACATATATAAATTGCAATTGCAACAATTGAAAAAATTATTTATTATCATCATCAATTGATGATGATGGATCAACCATCAATTCAATCAATCAATCCGGAGAATGAACAAATACTTACAAAGAACGTTAAATCATTGTATATCACTAAATCAACAAAAAAATAAAAAAGAAGATCATATATCAAAGAACTAAATAGGTGAAGTACAAGAAAAAGTTGTAGCAGCAGTTGTAGCAAATATCTCTTTAATATAAATAACTGATCCCCAAATACCCATACCACAAAATGCCATTGAAGCAAAACATAATAAAATATAAAATGTAGAAATTAATGGATATCTAACAAATCCACGTTTTAAAAACAATTTAGTAGAAACTTTCTCCATCTCACAACTCATTGTAGTTGGATCAAATGATTCGATATATTCTAAATTTGCTTTATGAAATAATCCATACAGATGAAATAAAAATGGTGTAACATACGTTAATGGAATCATACATAATGATGAAGTAAATGCACAAACTGAATTAACTTGTGGAACAGCAGATGCAATAATCCAAATTATAATCCAAATTCCAGTAACTGAACAAATCCATAAAATTAATCCTTTCTTTGAATAAAATTTAATATTTTTAAAAATCAATGGTAAATAATTTTTATAAAATATCTTTGTTGAAACATGACTATAAAATAATCCTTGAAAAGCTGCTGTTAAAAACATAATAAATGATAATGTTTTTAAAGCAACCAAATTACTAATACCAAAAACAGCAGGTGAATTGGCAAATTGTCCTTGATGTGAATAAATGATATTACCATATATTAAATAAACAATTAAAATAATAACTTGAGCAACTGTTGCACTTTTCCAAAAATCAATTGGTCTTTTTAATTCTGATATAATTTCTGGAAAAACCATTGATCCTGCAAATGTATAACTTAAATTCGATAATGCAACTAATTTATAAAATAATTCAACACCAGGTCTAATTTCATATGTAACAATTGGAGCTTGTTCTAAACCCATTAAACTTAATGCTGTACCCCAATTTGGTTCTGATTTAGCCATGAATCCGACTTGAATAAATAAACAAATATAATTAATAATTGAAATGATTAAACAATATTTACCTAAGTTATTTAATTGTTTAATATGAGTTAAAATCCATAAAGCAACAGATAAAACTGTAATTAAACCAACATAACACATCTTTTGATCTCGTAAAATCAAAAGACAAAGAGCCATAGATATAACACCAACAGAAGCAGTGAAGATCATACCAATTAATTGTAATGCTATAATAATCTCTCTGAACCATTTACCAATTAAAATCTCAGCTAAATCAGCCATTGTTTTAACTGGATATTCAGGTGAATCAAACATCATAAAACACCACCAAATTAAATAACCTGAAGTTAAAGTAAGTGAAAAAGTAACAATTAAAAAAATATTTGCTGGAACATAACCTAATAAAGCCATACAATTTGGAACTAATGTAGCACCACATATTTCAGAAGTGATTAAACCTGCAATATTATACCAAGTTGAAGTTCTAATTGATAAGTTAGTATTATTCCATTCTTCATAACTATGAGTTTCATCATCTTGTAATTTAGATATGAATAATGAATTCTTAATAAATTTATTCCATCCATTCCAATATTTCTCATATCCAAGATCATTATATTGTGATTCAACAAATCGTTGAGCATAAAAGACTCTAGTTGGAATATCAACTTTTTCAACTGTTAAATGTTCATCTGAACTATCATCATCTCTTGAAATTGATTTAACTTTAGCTATATGCTTGGGACTTTCTTTTTCTTTTGACATATTATTGATAAATGACCCTCAGAAAAGAGTTTATAAGATAGGATAAACCATCTGTGAGTTTAAGAATATGTGGAGGTTATATATGGTATTCTTAATAGATAAATTAACAGTATGAACTAATAAGAATAAGGTGATAGTATATAGTAATGTACTATGTAATTTTCAAATTGATCGAATTAAATTCAAATAAATTCCTCAAAAGCAGGGATGAACTTATATAAGTAGTATCGAAGGGGAAGCTAACATGAGATCAACAAGAAAGATCAATGAATGAATTTTTGATTGGTTGATTGATAGTACTAGTCTTTTTTGGAAGTCTAACTTGGTTATAGAAACATTCTGTTGAAAAAAATTGATTAAATTGAACTGATTTAATAAGGAGTACTCAGTATTGTATATGTATAACCAGATTATAATTGTCGTTATGGCTTTGGAAATTTGAATTACTTTCTGAAATAAATGGTTGTTAAAGCCATCCTCAAACAGCGTTTTGATCTATGATTTATGATTTATGATTTCTAATTGTAGTGATTCATTAGTATATTAGGTATACTCAATTGATATGATGAAAGTAGGAACGTAACTATCTTAGCAAAAGAGAAAGTCGAATTCAGTTCAAAAAAAACAAAAAAAAAGAGAATCTGGAGTTTCCTATTTGGGACGCGCAGAAGCACTGTTTTGAGAGATCAAAAAGTTCAAAAGTTTCAAATGTTTTTGTTACAATGTTACAATTTACAAATTTCCTTCTTACTACCTACTTTCAATCCATGACTACAACGAGGTCAGTTACAGAATAAAAGATAAAACTTTACCTGATGATGTTATTTCATTAATTACTTTGGCAACTATTGCTGGTATTGTACTCTTGGTGATAAAATATTGATGATTTTATGGATTGCTTCATTTCACTCTGTCCCTCCATCTCTGTTTATGAATGCCATTTGATCAATTTTAACCTGGTGTTTCAGATAAATCAAGTTATGTCAGCCACTTTTCCAGCTCTTAAGATGTATTGTTTGAAAATAAATTTCCATGTTACGAAATCATGAAGGTTTTAAATTACCATAATAATGAACAGTTTAATGAATCTGATAATCCTTATATTAATTGTTGTTAAGGCTCCTAATATATATAATTTTAGAGAACTTTTGAATGAAAATACAACCTGATTATAATTATAAAAATAGAGGACAAAAATTATAATTAGTATCATGAATATATAAAATAAAAGTTATATAAATAAAATAAAAGAGATCATCAATAAGTTAAATAGGTGAAGTACAAGAAAAGGTTGTGGCAGAAGTTGTAGCAAAGATCTCTTTGATATAAATAACTGAACCCCAAATACCCATACCACAAAATGCCATTGAAGCAAAACATAATAAAATATAAAATGTAGAAATTAATGGATATCTTAAAAATCCACGTTTTAAAAACAATTTAGTAGAAACTTTCTCCATCTCACAACTCATTGTAGTTGGATCAAATGATTCGATATATTCTAAATTTGCTTTATGAAATAATCCATACAGATGAAATAAAAATGGTGTAACATAAGTTAATGGAATCATACATAATGATGAAGTAAATGCACAAACTGAATTAACTTGTGGAACAGCAGACGCAATAATCCAAATTATAATCCAAATACCAGTAACTGAACAAATCCATAAAATTAATCCTTTCTTTGAATAAAATTTAATATCTTTGAAAAAAAATGGTAAATAATTCTTATAAAAAATCTTTGTTGAGACATGACTATAAAATAAACCTTGAAATATTCCAGTTATAAACATGAAAACTGATAATGCTTTTAAAGCAGCCATATTACTAACACCAAAAACAGCAGGTGAATTGGCAAATTGACCTTGATGTGAATAAATAATATTACCATATATTAAATAAACAATTAAAATAATAGCTTGAGAAACTGTAGCACTTTTCCAAAAATCAACAGGTCTTTTTAATTCTGATATAACTTCAGGAAAAACCATTGAACCTGCAAATGTATAACTTAAATTCGATAATGCAACTAATTTATAAAATAATTCAGTACCAGGTCTTATTTCATAAGTAACAATTGGAGCTTGTTCTAAACCCATTAAACTTAATGCTGTATCCCAATTTGGTTCTGAATTAGCCATGAATCCAGCTTGAACAAATAAGCAAATATAATTCATAATTGAAATAACTAAACAATATTTACCTAAATTATTTAATTGTTTAATATGAGTTAAAGCCCATAAAACTACAGATAAAACTGTAATTAAACCAACATAACACATCTTTTGATCTCTTAAAATTAAAAGACAATAAGCCATTGATATAACATCTGTTGATGCAGTAAAAAGCATACCAATTAATTGTAATGCAATAATAATCTCTCTAAACCATTTACCAATTAAAATCTCAGCTAAATCAGCCATTGTTTTAATTGGATATTCAGGTGAATCAAACATCATAAAACACCACCAAACTAAATAACCTGATATTAAAGTAAGTGAAAATGAAACAATTAAGAAAATATTAGCTGGAACATAACCTAATAAAGCCATACAATTTGGAACTAATGAAGCACCACAGATTTCAGCTGTTAATAACCCAGCAACATTATACCAAGTTGAAGTTCTAATTGATAAATTAGTATTATTCCATTCTGAATAATCATGTGTTGTATCATCTTGTAATTTTGAAATAAATAATGAATTCTTAATATATCTATTCCATCTATCCCAATATTTCTCATATCCAATATCATTATATTGTGATTCAACAAATCTTTGAGCATAAAAGACTCTAGTTGGAATATCAACTTTTTCAACTGTTAAATGTTCTTGTTCTGATCTATCATCATCTTCTGAAATGGATCTGACTTTAACTATAGGCTTGGCAATTTCCTTTTCTTTTGACATATTAATTATTAATTATTGATAAAACAAGAGTATATAAAGGTAAATCATCTTGAAATTGTTGGAAAAGAAGAAAATATGTGTAGGTTATATAGTATTCTTAGTAGATAAATCAAGTTTAGGTACTGATAAGGAGAAGTGGTAGTATGTACTATGTAATTTCCAAATTGATAGATTCTTAAACTGTTTCTAAGCAGGGAATCCCAAGGATTGACCTATAAGTAGTATCAGTGGAAGCTAACCGTCAACTGATATGGGATCAACAGAATACTGTTAAAATAGTGATACCATAAAATACGAGATAAGACGAATGAATGAATTATATTATTGATTGATAGACTTTTTCTGGAACTTCAACTCGGTTAATCTCATATGATAAACAGCAACACGTTGTTGAAAGAAATTAATTAAACTAAAGTGATATACTGGAGAGCATCATATAATCAGATTATACTTGTCTTTTTGACTTCATGAAAACTTGAAAAGAAGTAGTTATAAAGAAACTTGGACTTTATGATGAAGTAAATGGTTGTTCAACTCATCGCCAAGCAGTGATTTGATCAATGATAGATGATTCCTAATTTGTAATTGCAGAAATTCATTAGTATATATCTGCAATGCTATGGCCAATTAATAGAATGAAAGTAGGAACAATTGTTGTTGTTAGAAAAAGTCATCTTATCAGTAAGAAAAACAACAAAAAAAATCAAAAAAATGATTCGAGAGTTTCCTATTTGGGCCGTCCAGCGGCTCGGTTCTGAGAGATCAAAAAGATCAAAAAGTTCAAATGTTTTTGTAAATTTACAAACAAATTTACTATTCTTTTTCACAATTTCAATCTTACTGCAGATGAAACACTAACTAGAACAAGAATATTAGATTATTGAACCATCCAGTCTTTGTGGTCAAGTTGCCCAATTTCATCAATGCATGGGCTGGCGGCTGGTGGCAAACTTGCCTTGCCCAACCTACCCAAATGCAAATTCTATAAATACTATGATAAATAACATAAATTAAATTAAGAAAAGAGAGAAAAGACAGTCATAATCATTATTCTAACCAAATATTCCAATTCCAATGCTCAAAGGACTCGATCAATTACCAATAGAAATACTTGAACTGATTTTTGGAGATGTTGTGATTTCAAATTGTGGTACAACCTTATCATTTATTGAACTTCTAATTTCACTAGCAAATGATAACTCAGTTGATCCCTTTTCTAAGTTATGTACAATAGATCTAGTTCAACAAGCTCAAATTAATTTTCATGGTAATGAAAACTATGAATATCCTAGAGATCATCCAGGTCAAATGCATATAAGTTTTTCAAAATTCAAGCAAGATTTAATTAATATCCCAATTCAAAGCAAATATTTAATTCAATCATTAAGGACATTGTTTCAACTTATTAAAGAAGGTAAAATCAAGAAATTTAAAGCACTTCAACTTAATAATATTCTATCTAACAAATTTACTTTTGATGATAGATTATTAAACCAGTTATTTGGTATTTCTTGTAATGATATAAATATTTTATATCATAGGTCTACAAAATTTCCTCCTTTATTTTGTGAGAGTGAAGATGCAGTGTTTACAAATTATTATTCAATTTATCCAACTAAATTTAAAATACTTCACATTGAGTTTACCAATAATTATGAGTGGAATTTCTTACCAAAGATGAATAATTTATCCAAATTGCATGTAAGTATTAGTGATGGTATTAAATTTGGTGAATTAGCAGTCAAAAATTTAAAATATGTTAAAGAATGGACATTAATTAAAAATAAATATCATGATAAGAAGGAACTTTATATAAACATTCATCATAAAACTGAAGGACTGATTACCACTTGTGAAATCCCACCTGAATCTGAAATCATGAAGTATGAAGCAGCCAAACTTAAGTTGAAGAATGAATTAATTGAATTCATGAAAGATGTTTTTAAAATTGAATTTATCAAATTGAATTTATCTGTATATTCATACAGATTCCTAGAGGGTCATCAACTACAACGTTACGTTAAGGAAACAACAATTTGTGACGAAGGCCCTTTGAGTAATGTATATCAATTAATGAAAAAAATGCCTGTTCTTAAATCTTTGTCTCTTGGCTATGCACCAATTCCATATGATAGTCCAGCTTTTAGCCAATTGGATTCTTACAACTTTGATAATTATGAGATAACAGCACATGCAATACCTTCCTTTCCATTAAGACACTTGAACCGGTTGAGTCTTTCCAGAATGGGCTCATATTCAGTTGCTGATTTATCAAAATTCGTTAACATTAAATTTCTATCCTTAGAATTAAATGCAGTTGAAGTTCCTAAGGTTATTTTTCCACCTAACTTATCAAAGATTTTCATTGGATTACGAGAGGGTGGTCTTCCTGTATTGTCAAATTTAAGAAAACTTACTCAATTGAAACATATTTCTGTGAGAGGTGGTTCACCTGAACTTGATACTTTAGTCAATGAATTACCTGACTCAGTCTTGTCTCTT
>JAJLZM010000419.1:0-18277 GCA_030572235.1 Ambrosiozyma kamigamensis
ATCGCTAATTAAAAAGTTTCCAATTTTCGCCAAAAAAAAGCCTGATTAGCTTAGGGGTAGAGCGTCACACTTGTAATGTGAAGGTCATTAGTTCGATTCTGATATCAGGCAGCTTTTATTTTTTATTAATTCTTTTATTGTTTTTACCATTTTTTTTTATTTATTTAATTGTAATTAATTATAATTAATGAATTTTAACTTTTAAGAAATAGAATTATTAATAACTATATAGTAAATTAAATAAGAAAGCAAAAAAATAATAACAATTAAGTAAATGAAATATATTTAATGAGCATGACCTCTATCAGCAGTTCTTGGTTTAGCTCTAATAATATTATCAACTCTTAATAAAACTTCAGCAGCTTCAGAAGCAGAAGAAACAACAGCTCTTTTTAATTTATAACTTTCAACAATACCTAATTCTCTCATATCATCAATTTGACCATTTGATAAATTTAAACCAGATGAAGTTAAACCATTATAAATTGACGATCTTAATTTTGAAACTAATTCACTTGAATCATAACCTGCATTATCACATAAAATTGTTGGTAATTGTCTTAAAGCTCTTGCAAATGATTCAATTGCTAAAGATTTTTTACCAGATTCTTTTTGAGCAGATAATTCAACAGCTTTTGACATATTCATTTCAGTACATCCACCACCTAAAACAGTTCTAGTTTCTTTAGTAGTTTGAGATAAAACAGATAAAGCATCATGTAAAGATCTTTCAGCTTCATCTAATACTTGATCAGTTGCACCTCTTAAAACAATTGTACAAGCTTTACCTTGTGAAACACCAGAAAATTTAGTCATTATATCTTCACCAATTATAATTTCTTCAATTAAATCACAATAACCTAATTTAATTTTATCAGGATTATCAAAAGTTGAGACAACTTCACCACCTGTAACTAAAGCTAATCTTTCAACCCCATCAAAATCAGCATGTTCAATTGAATTAATATTTGAATCAGTAAATAATTGTTCAGGCCAATCATAAATTAATTGTCTATTAATGAAAACATTAATACCAAATTTTTTAATTTTTTCAACTTTTAATTTCATTTTTTCTTTTTCAGATTTTTCTAATTCAGCTAATTTTGAAGTTGAATCAACTTTAAATTTTGCACCAAAGATTTTAACTTTATCAGTATCCATTGAAGTATTTGCAATTAAAATTTTAGCATTTTTAATTTTTTTTGGTTGAGAAACACCAAATCTTTTATTTAATATAAAACCTTCATCTAAAAATGAATCAGATAATTTTCCACCAATTTGTTTAATAATTTGTATATGATCTAAATTAGTTGAACCTTTCAATCTTAATATAGCATCAACACTTAATTTAGCAAAATAATCTTTATCTTGAGATAAAATTTTTGATGATAAAGTAGTTTTAGCAATATTAATTAAATCATTTTTAAAATTTTCAAAATTATTACCATTATCAACAGCTAATGATTCCAATTGATTTAAAGCCACTTTTGAAGCTATTCTATAACCTTCTATAATAGTTTGAGGATGAATTTTTTGATCAATTAATTTTTCAGCTTCTCTTAATAATTCAGCACTTAAAACAGTAACACTTGTTGTACCATCCCCAACTTCATCATCTTGAACTTTAGCAATATTTACAAGGACTTTAGCAGCAGGGTTATCGAATGGGATTGCTTTTAAGATAGTTGCTCCATCATTTGTAACCATTGAATCCCCAGATGAAGAACTTTGTAATAATTTATCCATACCTTTTGGACCTAGAGTTGTTTTAACCAAATCACCGACAGCGATGGCACCGACGAAGGAAGACAATCTAGCATTTTCAGCTCTTTCCTCTGTGACCTGATCTCCGAAAATGTTGACAGACATGGTATAATTCTTGTAAATAGACGGTATTGTTGTAAGTAAATTCTTGATTTACTTGTTCGTTCTTTGATATCGATTTTTAGTGAAAAACGCGTTTTAGCCGGTGCAGAGATTTCTGTTTCAATTTCATTTATTTTAACAAGTAAAAACAAGCGAGAAAACGTTAGTAAAACGTTTAACCAACAGCATTACTTATATTTACTTCAATTTCTTTACTACTCCCGGTCAACTTAGCTTTCTCTGTTTTCACTTATGGATCATGTCCAATAACGACACAAGTTCAAACACCATCTCTCAACCTCAACCTACTCAAAATGACCCAACTAAGTTAGAATCAATAAGAGATAAAGTTAAAAGACATAAAGATTTATTTAATCAATTTGATATCTCTCATAATGGTAAATTAACTTTAGATGATTTTAAAAAAACTTTACAAAAGACAAACCATCCTTTAAAAGATTCAAATAATTCAATTAAACAAATTTATAAATCTTTTAATGGTGATTTAGATAATAAAAAACAAAAAATTCAACAACAAAAATTACAACAATCAACATCTAATAATAATGATCCTGCTTTAGATGATTATATTAGTTTTGATAAATTTAATAAATATTTATTAACTGCTGAATCTCAAATCGAAACTGGCTTTTTAAATGTTGATATTAATCATGATGGAAAAATTGGTAAAAAAGAAATTGAAAATTATTTATTAAATTTAGGTTTAAATCCAACTAAAGATGAAATTAATACTTTCTTTAATACTTTAGACACTAAACATAAAGGTTATGTCACTTATGATGTATTTAGAGATGGGTTATTATTTATGCCAAGATTAAATGGTTCAAGAATTAGAACTGCTTTTGATGTTTTCACTGATGATTTAGATAATTTATCCTCTGAAGGTGACTTAACTATATCAACTGGAGTTTTGAAAGGGTTTGGTTATTTCTTAGCTGGTGGGTTATCTGGGGTTGTTTCAAGATCTTGTACTGCTCCTTTAGATAGAGTTAAAGTGTTTTTAATTGCAAGAACTGATTTATCTTCAACTTTTCTTCATAATAAACAACAAATTCAACATCAAGCTGAAGTGAAAGAACATCATCATGTTTCAAAGAAAAAAATTCAATCTCCTTTACTTAGAGCTGCTAGAACTTTATATAAACAAGGTGGTATACGAGCTTTTTATGTTGGTAATGGTTTAAATGTTATAAAAGTTTTCCCTGAAAGTGCTATGAAATTTGGTTCTTTTGAAGCTTCAAAAAGATTTTTTTGTAAATTAGAAGGTATATCTGATGATTCTAAATTATCTAAAGTTTCAACTTATATTAGTGGTGGTATAGGTGGTGTTATAGCTCAATTAACTGTTTATCCAATTGATACTTTAAAATATAGATTACAATGTGCTCCATTAGATTCTGAAATTAAAGGTTTTAATTTATTAATACAAACTGCTAAAGAAATGTATTCAACTGGTGGTTTACATATGTTTTATAGAGGTTTACTTGTTGGTATTGGTGGTATGTTTCCTTATGCTGCTTTAGATTTAGGTACTTTTACGACTGTTAAAAAATGGTATTTAAAAAAAGAAGCAAAAAGACAAGGTTTACATGTTGATGAAGTTACTTTACCAAATCATATAGTTTTAACTTTAGGTGCAACAAGTGGTACATTTGGTGCAACAATGGTTTATCCAATTAATTTATTAAGAACTAGATTACAAGCTCAAGGAACTTTTGCTCATCCTTATACTTATAATGGTTTTTTTGATGTTGCAAAACAAACTGTTATAAGAGAAGGCTTTCCGGGACTATTCAAAGGTTTATTACCTAATTTAGCAAAAGTTGCTCCTGCTGTTTCAATTAGTTATTTAATGTATGAGAATTTAAAAGTTTTATTTAGATTAGAATAAATAAATAAATAAATAAATCAAATTATTAAATTCTCTACATTTTTAATTATTTTTAATTAATTTTTTCTGTTCTTTGTGATGACCATTTTTCTTCAAAAATTTACTTCTTTTATTTATTTATTATTTTTTTTTTTAATTTTTATTTTTTTGACGAATTGAATGAATTTATTTAAAATAGTTATATTATTCTTTTTATCAATAACTGTGCCCTTGTTAACTTGTTACCATTTGCCCTTTTTTTTTCTTTTGACATCATACTAATTAAGAGAATAACCAATTTAAAAAGAAAAAAAAATATAGTATCATTCTTTCTTTGTTTGTTCATATACTTATCTTTGGCCGTTTTCATTTTCATTTTATTCATTATACTAAATAGCATATATAAAATAATTTATTTAATTGTTTGTGTTTTCTCTCTCCTTTTTTTCTTGCTTATGCCCTTAATTTTTGTTTTTGTTTTTTGCTTTGTCTTTTTTATGATTCTCCTCCTGCTGTACATATATATTATAAAATTTACATACATCCATCTTATTATTTTTAATTGACAATCAAACTATTCTCAATAATTATATTTTGTTTTCGTTTCTTTTCAAATCTGAAATCTGAAATCTGAAATCTTAAGATCTTAAGATGTTGAAAAATCAAAACCTGAGGTTCAGGTCGTGCACTGTTCTAAAAAATAAACCACGTGCTGGTTGCTTAAGACTTCGATATTTCGATTATAACAATTTGGATAACTCCATCACCATCAACATCATCAATCAGGGAAAAGTTTGGAAAAGGAAAACTCTTATGCATGAATATGATTTAATTTCTCCTTTTTCGGAAATCTACAATATGCAAACGCTGCCAAATTAACGGTATTAACCCCCAAACGGGTTATTTATTATTGTTTTAATAACAACGTGCTTGAATTAGACAATGGAACAAACAAAAATGGATATATATTCTTCGATCTAGCTGTTTATAACTTTCCTCCACATATATTACTAATTAATAAATATTAAATTGAAAAATTCATATATAAATATGTTGATCAATTCCACAATTTCCATAAACTGATTTGTTTACATGTTTTCATTGATTTCAAAACAATTCAATTCAGTTTATAATTTATAATCATGAAATTATTAAACTATTCGTCACTCGTTTCTTTATTCTTTGCATTATCATCTACAAAAGCTGATGTTACAGCTGATATTGATGGTGAAGAATATACTTATTATGGTTTAAAAGGTTGGGGTTACTTAGCTTCTGATGCTGTTGATAAATATAAAGATTCAATTTCTTTTGGTTCTTCAATTTCTTTACAAAAGAATTCATTATCTGTTAGTAATGGTGTTTATTCATTTGAAGCTTATGGTTTACCTGATAGAGGTTATAATGTTGAAGGTACAAATGATGTTGCTTCAAGAATCCATTTATTCGATGTTACTTTTACTCCATTGAATTCTTCATCTTCTCCAAATTTAATTTGGGATTATAAAGATACAATTTTATTAAAAGATTTTAATGGTGATTATATGACTGGTTTAGATTGCAATACAACTACTGTTCAAAATGGATTCACTTTACCTGCTTCCCAATACCATGGTGATGGTTGGGGTAATGATTTAAATTCATCAACTACCACAACTAGAGTTTGTTTAGATTCTGAAGGTTTAAGTTTAATTAAAGGTGATATTAATAATGGATTTTGGGTTTCTGATGAATATGGTCCAGGTTTATATAAATTTGATTCAAATGGTACTTTAATTGATTATATTCAAGCTCCTGAAGCTATTTTACCATATATTGATGGTGAGTTACAATTTTCTTCAAATAATGCTCCTGAATGGGATCAATACAGTTTTGATGATCCTGATTCTGGAAGAGATGATAATAAAGGTTATGAAGGTATGGATGTTTCTCCAGATGGTTCTTTGTTAACTGTTTTATTACAAGCTGCGGCTATGCAAGAAGGTGGTTCTCATAGTTATACCAATGAAAATGTCAGATTACTTCAATATGATTTAACTGGTTCCACTCCTGAATTAATTGGTGAATATGTCGTTACTTTACCAATGTACGAAGATCCTGATGAAGATTCCGATAAAAATCCAGTTACTGCTGCTCAATCTGAATTAAGATATGTCACTGATGACTTATTCTTAATTTTACCAAGAGATAGTGACAGAGGTAGAGGTGATGATGAAACAGAATCATTATATAGACATGTTGACTTGTTTTCTATAAAGAATGCTACCAATATTTTGGGCTTATATGATGACGAAGGTGACAAAATTGCTTCTAAAAAAGGTGTTTTAGTTGATGGTATTACAGTTGCCACTCAATACTCTTTTATTGATATAAATGACAACACTGAATTAAATAAGTTTGGTTTACATAATGGTGGTGACGATGATTCAACTTTATTAAATGAAAAATGGGAAGGTATGACTTTAATTCCAGTTGAATGTACTACTGATGAATACTATTTACTTGTTGTTTCTGATAATGATTTTATGACTACTAATGGTTATCAAAACTTTGGTACAGTTCAATTTGATGCCGGTGAAGATCTTTTAAACGAAGCTTTAGTTTATCATGTTAAGTTACCAGGTTTACAATCAACTGATACTTTACCTGCTTCCTGTTTATCATCATCATCCGCTCCATCCTCTTCAGACTCTGCTTCCTCTTATTCTTATAAGGCAAGCTCTGCAGCCTCTGTTTCATCATCTCCAAGTTCTGTTTCTTCTTCTTATAAAGCAAGTTCCACTTCATCTTCAAAATCAAGTACTTCATACTACTCAAATACATCTTCATATACCAACTCTACAGCTGCTACATCTTCAGAATTAACCACAACTACTTTTGAATCATCAAGTATTCCATTGACTACTATAGTCACCGTTGTTGAAGGTTCAGCTGTTACAATTGTTGAACCATGTCCAAAATGTACTGCTACTTCAAGTTCTGGTGCTTATACCACTTATACAACAGTTTCTAATGGCGTTACTATTACAGTTACTGAACCATGTTCAACCACTTCAACTTCTGCTGAATATACCACCTACACAACAGTTTCAAATGGTGTTACAGTCACTGTTACTGAACCATGCTCCACCTCTTCTTCTGCTGAATCAGTCACATCTACTTCTCCAGAATCAACTGAATATACCACATACACGACTGTTTCAAACGGTGTCACAGTCACTGTTACTGAACCATGTTCGACTTCTTCTACTGTTACCGAATCAACTCTCGTCACTTCTTTAACAGAGACATCTTCTGAAAATGAATCCATTACAACTACAGACAATGAATCCAATGAAGCCAGTACATCCACCTCTTCTGCTGGATCTGAAGAAACTTCTACTGCTACTTCTTCTACTGGATCTGAAGAAACAACTGCTTCTATCACTTCAAGCGTTGAAACCTCTTCAACTCCAACCCTTTCAACTTATGAAGGTTCTGGTTATAAGCATGGATACAGTTTAACTGCTATTTTATTAGCTTTATTTTCAGGCTTACTATTTTAGATGAGATTCTGTTAGTTATCCATTCGTCATTCTTTCGTTTTCTTATTTGTATATGTATTATTTTATGTTTGTATAAACTAAGATACCTTTTAAAATATAATATATTCATCGTTTTTATTTTATTTCAGGTAAATAACAGTAAATTAATAAGACTTTAAGAGTATTAATGTGGTTACTTACTTAGAATGTAGTAGAGAATGGTGATCTGGCCGGGTAACCCTTTTGAGCCGCACGCAAAATTGAATTTTTTTTTCGAGCTCTTTCAAAAACTTTTCAACGAATTTTAGATTTTTAAAGATTCAATAAAAAAGACAAAAAAACCCTTCAAGGAACTAGTCTGCTACACGCTTAAATCGATTATTCCAAATAAGAACAAAGATGTCTGCTCAAATTGAAACTGCTTTATCTTACGCTGCTATCATCTTAGCTGATTCTGAATTAGAAGTCAGCTCTGAAAACTTACTTAAATTAGCTCACACCGCTAATGTTGAAATTGACAGCATTTGGGGTTCAATTTACGCTAAAGCTTTAGAAGGTAAAGATTTAGTTAAATTATTTACCAACTTTGAAGCTGGTTCATCTGCTGCTGCTGCACCAGGTGCTTCAGCTGCCGCTGCTGGTGCTGACGCTGAAGAAGCTGAAGAAGAAGAAGAAGAAGCTAAAGAAGAATCAGATGATGATATGGGTTTTGGATTATTTGATTAAATGTGTTGCTTTAACAAATTGGTTTTTAGGAAATATTATTTTTACTATCGTTATAATATAAAATGTTTGCATGATATTTTTATCCAAATGAAGATTTGAATAATTATATTATTTGTATATTTTTCTACTGCTTTTGTTTAGCATTTTTTTAATTTAATTATAAAACGGATTCATAAATCAAACTTTCTTAGTACTGTACTACTTTGTAGTTTCATGTAGGTAGGTACGTAACGTAAGCTTTAATGTTGTAGCTTGTAAGAAAGACAAGAGCGCTTCACAGAAATTTCAATTAACTACAATTAAATCTACAAGTTAAACGTTTTAATTCTAAACATTAAAACACCAAACCAAAATTATTTATATGGAGATTTAAAGGGGTTATATGAAAAGTAAAGAAAAATACAACTAGAAAGAATTAACAAACCAATAATGTGATAATAAAAAAGTATATAATTAAATTAGATGACCACTTTTAAATTGACTTATTTCTTCTTTTCAGCTTCAGCTTCAGCCTTTTCTCTAGCTCTCTTTTCTCTGATACCTCTGTATTTCTTTTCAGATCTAGCTAATCTTAAAGTTCTGAAGGCAGTTTGTTCTGGAACAACAACAGCTCTTGGAGTAGAATCTGAAGTAGATTGAACGATTGGGAAAGCAGCAGAAGCATTGATTTGTTCACCAGATGGTTTAGTAGCTTTATCAAAGATGATTAATGATTTCTTGTATGCGTTTAATCTTTCAACATTAGCTTCGAAAGTAGCAGTAGTTCTGTTAACTCTTCTGTGATCAACAGAGATACCGATAGTTCTAGCGTATTTAGCAGTTAAACCAGCAGCTTTTAATTCAGCTAAAGAGAAACCTCTACCGGCTCTAACTTTTCTGTTGTATTTGATAGTTGGGGCTCTAACAATTGGTCTTAAAGAATCAATTGGTTTTGGAGCTAATTGAGCAGATCTCTTAGCTCTAGCTTGTCTTCTTGAAGCTTTTTTACCAGCTTGATCCAAGTGAACTCTAACTCTTTCTTGCCAGTGCTTTCTAAAGTGGTTCTTTAAGATTGGAAGATTCTTTGAAATAGCTATAATACAAATAAAAATTTATAGATAGTTAGTATTTAATTCAAAATTGGTAATGTCTTATAATGATTAATATGATATCAAAATTACAATGTCAAATAAAGTATAATAATAAACACAATGTATATTGAACTTTTAAGTGTAATTTTTTCAAAACAACTTGAAATCAAACATATAATAAATCATAACACTGATGTAGTGAAAAAACTTTTTGAAGTAAATCAGTTCACAACATGATGTTTAAAAACTAATAATTAGATTACAATAACTGAATTAGAACATATTATATCATTTGTAAATCAAAATAGAATTCATTTATAAATTTTGTATGTTTGATAATAGACATTTGAAAATTAAATATGAGCATGAAGAAACCAATTGTACAACATGTACAATATGTAAAACAAAGAAACATAATATGGTTTATTTGAATATAAATCATGTTCTTCTCAAATATATCATTTATTGATAGAAATATTAAATTTTGGAAAAGTTTGAAGAAATTCAAAATTGATTATAATTTATTATATAATTTAGATGACTTTGCAAGTGAAACTTTGATAACCTGAGTTGTAAATTGAATAATCTGGTATTTAAATTGACATACCCATTGTTGATAGATACTACTTTGAAGGTTTGGAAGGTCAGACAGGTGTTTGATGAATTTTTCAAGAGCCTGAAAAACTTCTTCACTAAGAATATAGGACAGAGTGAGAGCGAGAGAGTGCGAGGAACTGAGAGAGCGGCGCTGGGACGCGCACGACCCACGCAGAGAGTCACGTGCGCTGGCAGAGGGTTTTGCGCCCTCGTCGACTTTAGCGAGCTGAGTTTTTCCTCTCTCAAATTTTTAAAACTGGTTTCTAAAGAACCAATACATAGTATCAAAGACCAATACCTAGAAGGCCAAATATCTACAGATCATCATGTCTACTGTTCCATCTGTTCAAGTATGTCAATTTGAAATCAACATCTCCACAAATACATCATTTCACAGAGCCATTTCATCTAATATCATAGCTGAAAAATTATATTGAAATATTAAAACTATTAGTGAATTTATACCAATTATATGTTAATCAAAGTGTTCAATTTAATATTTAAACAAATTATATTCATTCCAACCTATTTAATTAATAATTTATACCCAGATGTTTGATAATTATATGTAAAAGTTACCAATTTCCTTAATTTTTCACTTATTGAATTATCTTTAAATATATTACCTATAGTGAAAAATTATTTGATTTACATTAAATCTTTCTTAATCAGTTGTTCCATTGTACAAGAGGATCTAAATTTTACCTTCATAGTATTCCCACATCTGTTATATCTATGCTATTATTCTCTCTTATCATATATAAATTTTGATGATAAATTATAAAGCCATTTAATATTTTAATGTTTCATTATCTCTGAACAAATGATGTACATTTCTGAAGAAATAATTATAACAAATGAATGTTAATACTAACATAAATATAACTAATTTTTATTATAGACTTTCGGTAAAAAGAGAAACGCTACCGCTGTTGCTCACGTCAAAGCTGGTAAAGGTTTAGTTAAAGTTAATGGTGTTCCAATTACTTTAGTTCAACCAGAAATTTTAAGACACAAAGTTTACGAACCATTATTATTAGTTGGTTTAGATAAATTTGCTAGCTTAGATATCAGAATCAAAGTTACTGGTGGTGGTCACATTTCTCAAGTTTACGCTATCAGACAAGCTATTGCTAAAGGTTTAATTGCTTACACTGCTAAATATATTGATGAATCTTCAAAGAACGAATTAAAGAAGATCTTTGCTTCTTACGACAGAACCTTATTAATTGCTGATTCAAGAAGAATGGAACCAAAGAAATTCGGTGGTCGTGGTGCTAGAGCTAGATTCCAAAAATCTTACCGTTAATTGTATATTATCTATTTTATCTTCATATCATGTTCATGTAATAATTTACAATTATTAGTATTGTTTTAGGAAATCATCAAAAAAACAACTTTTAAATCTTTTTCTCTGCAAAACTTTAATATAATTTGCTTTATAATAATCATACCTTCTTATTATTTACGTAGTTTATAATGCTTACAACTTATATATATGTGTTATTCAAGGAAGGTTGAGTTGTAGGTATTCATTTAATTGGTTTACATGCAAATTAAAATTAACAAATTAACTCCCTCTTTGTCTTTAATTTAAAAATAAGCCGCATGAAAGCCACTTAGCCAAAGATCTAATCAGAGTCGTGGATCACTCAAAAAAGATTTTTTTGAAAAATTTCCCTAGTAAAATCCTATAATTAAATGTAAATAAAACTTTTAATAAAGAATTTTTATATAATTCAATTATAATAATTTAAAAATATTATAATCATTAATTAAATAGAATGGTTAAATCATATCAACGTTATGAACAAGCATATTCATTTGGTGTGATTACATCAGATTCTAATTCAATTTTTATTCCAACTACTTCATCATCTAATAAAAAATCATCATCAGCAGGACAATTAGTTACAGCAGGTATTGAAGAAATATTAGTTTGGGATATTAAAACAGAAACATTATTAAAAAGATTTAAAGATGGACCAATTCCAGGTGCATTAGATTCAAATACACAATCTGCTCCATCACAAGTTGTTAAACTAGAATATGAACCAAATTCAAATATTATAGCAGCAGGTTATCAAGATGGTTCAATTAAAATATGGGATTTTACAAGTGGATCAGTTATAATTAATTTTTCAGGTCATAAATCAGCTATTAGTCAACTAAAATTTGATAGATCAGGTACTAGATTAGTTTCTGGTTCAAGAGATACAACAATTATTATTTGGGATTTAGTTGGTGAAGTTGGTTTATTTAAATTAAAAGGTCATACTGACCAAATTACAGGATTATCATTCTTAACAGAAATTGAAAATAATAATGTTGATGATATGGAAGATTGGCTTATAAGTGTTTCAAAAGATAAATTAATTAAATTATGGGATTTAAAAGCTCAACAATGTATAGAGACTCATGTTGCACATAGTGCAGAATGTTGGTCATTAGGTTTAAATACAACTAAAGAATTGTGTTTTACAACTGGTATGGATAATGAATTAAAAGTTTGGAAAATTGATTTATTAAATGAAAATCATAAAATTATTGAAATTGGATCATATGAAAAACAAAGTAAAGCAAGAGGTTTAAATATTGATTTTAAAATGACTAATCAAGGAGAATTTTTTTTCATTTCAAATGGTGATAAAACTGTTGAATTTTTTAGATTAAGATCAGATAAAGAAATTACAAAAGCTATAAGTAAAAGAACTTCAAGACTTGAAAAATCAGGTTTATCAAATGAAGAAATTCAAGAATCTATTAAAAAATCTAAAGCTAATTTATTAATTGCACCAATTACAATTATTTATGCTGACAAATCTAAAATTAAATCAACGACATGGGCAATTACAAATAATAAGAAATTAGATGTTATTTTAACATTATCTAATAATTCAGTGATATATTATCATATTCCAATTCCTGAAAATATTAAAAAACATTTTAAAGATGATAAAATTGCTGAAGAGAAATATAAATTAGATCATTTAGGTCATAGATATGATATAAGAGCAATTGATATTTCAGATGATGATAAATTATTAGTTACAGGTTCAATAAATCAATTAAAAGTTTGGAATTTAAAAAATAGATCATGTATTAGAACATTTGAAAAAATAGGAACTATATTAACAACAAAATTTTTACCTGGTGGTACATTAGTTGTTATTGGTACAAAAGAGGGATCATTATCATTAATTGATTTAGCATCATCATCAATTTTACATTCAATTGATGAAGCACATTCTGGACAACGTATATCATCGATTGATTTAACACCTGATGGGAAAACTATTATAACATGTTCAGCTGATAAATCAATTAAATTTTGGGAAATTCAAATTGAAAAAGAATTAGTTCCAGGTACAAATGATAAATTTATTAATAAATTACAATTAGAAAATACCAAAGTTTTAGAATTAAAAGATGAAATTTTATGTTTAAAAGTTTCACCAGATTCTAAATTTTTAAGTGTTGGATTAATTGATAATACAGTTCAAGTTTTCTTTTTAGATTCATTAAAATTTTATTTAAGTTTATATGGACATAAATTACCAATTTTAAGTATTGATATTTCATTTGATTCTAAATTAATTATTACATCATCAGCAGATAAAAATATTAGAATTTGGGGATTAGATTTTGGTGATTGTCATAAATCAATTTTTGCACATCAAGATTCAATTATGTGTGTTAAATTTATACCAGAATCAAAGAATTTTTTTAGTTGTTCAAAAGATGGATTAATTAAATATTGGGATGGTATTAAATTTGAAAATGTTCAAAAATTAGCAGCTCATCAATCTGAAGTTTGGAATTTAGCAATTAGTTCAAAAGGAGAATTTTTATGTTCAGTTTCACATGATCATAGTATTAGAATATGGGAAGTTACAGAAGATGAAGTTTTCATTGAAGAAGAAAGAGAAAAAGAGATGGATGAATTATATGAAAAGGAATTATTAGAATCATTAGAAGCTGATGATATTACAAAGAGACCAGACGATGAAGATGAAGAAGATGATGTTAGTAGAGTTACAAAGCAAACTATGGAGAATTTAAAATCTGGAGAGAAATTAATGGAAGCATTAGATATTTGTTTTAAAGAAATTGAATCAAAAGAACAATATGAAAAAGATTTAAAAGCATTTAAATTACGTAAATTAGCACAACAACCAATTTTACCAACAAGAAATGCATTATTATCAGCATTAAACATTGAACCTGAAATATATGTTTTAGATGTTTTACGTAAGATTAAATCATCACAATTAGAAGATGCATTATTAGTTTTACCATTTTCATATACAATTAAATTATTTAAATTTATTTCAATTTGGACAAGACCAGAAAATATTAATAAGAATTTAATTTCAATATCATTAATTTGTAGAACATTATTTTTTTCAATAAGATCTAATTCAATGGAATTCATAAGTCAAAAGGATGAAGTTTTAATAAATGAGATTACACAATTAAAGACACAATTAAGAGATATTTTAAAGAAGACTAGTCAAGAAGTTGGATTTAATGTTAGTGGATTAAAATATATTAAGAGTCAATGGAAGATGAATCATAGTTTTGAGTTTGCAGAGACAGAAGCTAATAATCCTGATGAGAAGTCTAGAAAGAGAGTGTATACTACTATTGCATAATTTATAAACATTTTATAGGAATTTAATTAATTAATTTATTTAAACATTCTGCTACCATAATCCGAGCCGCACAGCAACTCCGCGATGTCACGTGTCACCAAGGCTGTGCTAAGGGGTGAGTCAGAGAAAGAACAGAGAGAATTGACCTGGTTGACGGTGGAAAACGACAGTAAAAGAGTGGTGATTATTAGTAAGGTTAGTAGAGTAGGATATAATGATAATTGATTCAAAGCACACAAATTCCAGTGGACACAGTCCCCGTAAACACGTCCTTCCTGTGACTCCCCAGCCAAATCACTCGAAAGAAGTCAAATTCGATGAGACTGCATGGAAATTTTTAATTTTTAAACTCGTTTACTATTTAAACAACTTTTATTCTCTTTTTTTCTCTTACTCCTTTTTCATCTTTATTACAATCAACTCAATTAAGAACACTTAGTCTATAATCATCATGCATTACGCTTTATCTCAATCCCATAGACAAATGGTCGAAGGCCATTTAAAAGATACTGATCCTGAAGTTGCTCAAATCATTGAAGATGAAATCGATAGACAAAGACATTCAATTGTCTTAATTGCTTCTGAAAATTTCACTTCAACCTCTGTCTTTGATGCTTTAGGTACTCCAATGTGTAATAAATATTCTGAAGGTTATCCTGGTGCTAGATATTATGGTGGTAATGAACATATTGATAGAATGGAATTATTATGTCAATCAAGAGCTTTAAAAGCTTTTAATTTAGATACTGAAAAATGGGGTGTTAATGTCCAAACTTTATCTGGTTCTCCTGCTAATTTACAAGTTTATCAAGCTATCATGAAACCTCATGAAAGATTAATGGGTTTAGATTTACCTCATGGTGGTCATTTATCTCATGGTTATCAAACTGATACTAGAAAAATTTCTGCTGTTTCAACTTATTTCGAAACCATGCCTTATAGAGTTGATTTAGAAACTGGTATTATTGATTATGATATGTTGGAAAAAACTGCTATTTTATATAGACCAAAAGTTTTAGTTGCTGGTACATCTGCTTATTGTAGATTAATTGATTATAAAAGAATGAGAGAAATTGCTGATAAAGTTGGTGCTTATTTAGTTGTTGATATGGCTCATATTTCTGGTTTAATTGCTGCTGGTGTCATTCCATCTCCATTTGAATATGCTGATATTGTTACAACTACAACTCATAAGTCTTTAAGAGGTCCAAGAGGTGCAATGATCTTCTTTAGAAAAGGTATTAGATCAGTTAATCCAAAATCTGGTAAAGAAATTTATTATGATTTAGAAAATCCAATTAACTTTTCAGTTTTCCCAGGTCATCAAGGTGGTCCACATAATCATACAATTTCTGCTTTAGCAACTGCATTAAAACAAGCTTCAACACCTGAATTTAGAGAATATCAAGAACAAGTTATTAAAAATGCTAAAACTTTAGAAACTGAATTTAAAAAATTAGGTTATAAATTAGTTTCAGATGGTACTGATTCACATATGGTTTTAGTTTCATTAAGAGATAAAGGTATTGATGGTGCTAGAATTGAAACAGTTTGTGAAAATATTAATATTGCATTAAATAAAAATTCAATTCCAGGTGATAAATCTGCTTTAGTTCCAGGTGGTGTTAGAATTGGTGCTCCAGCAATGACAACAAGAGGTGCATCAGAAGAAGATTTTATTAAAATTGTTCATTATATTGATTTAGCTGTTAAATATGCTAAAAAGATACAATCTGAATTACCAATTGGTGGTAATAGATTAAAAGATTTTAAAAAGAAAATTGTTGATGGTTCTGAAGAATTAACTACTTTAAAGAATGAAATTTATGAATGGGCTGGTCAATTTCCATTAGCTATATAAAAGAATAATTGATATTATTATTATTATATTTTTTTTTTAAAAGAAACTATTATAAAATTATTATATACTGTTATACGTACAACCTTTTTTTTCTTTATATATTTACTTACTTAATTTGTTGCTTTTAATGATCTACTAAAAAAATATTATGCTATTATAAATTATAAAATATAAATTATAAATTATAAATTATAACAAAGCCTGCAAATGTTTATCATCTAACTAACTAATAAGACATTTGATTTGTTATATGATTCAATTTAATAGATTTTAATTTTATACTCTGGAAGCACGAGTAATTTTTTAGAAAAAGGTTTAAAAGTATTTACACCATTTAATTCATCTGATTCATGTGAACTGAGTTCTTAATATCATAATTATCTACATTAATTTTAATATATTCAATCAATTAACTTAGTAATTTTATTTTACATATTATAAAGTATTTTGAAACTTTTAAATCTCAGGTGCGATTCCAGTAAAATAATTATCTGCTCAGGTGGCGAATCACACTGTTTACGTTCACTGTTCACTGTTCACTGTTCACGTCTCTTTTCTTTATACTGTATTCAATTAAATAAAATCTTCAAAATGACTGATCATAATTCTCAATCTGGTATCCCAACTCAAGAAGAAGTCCAACAAGCCCAAGAAAAAAAAGAAGATGAAAGTTTATTGTTTTATAACCATTTGTTTGAATTAGCCAAAGAATCAATTGATGATAAAAATTTACAGATTGATCTAACTGGTGAGAAGGAGAATTTAACTGTGAAAAATTTGGTTTTCATTAAAAATGGTTTCCAGGATCAATTTCATGACTGGAGGAGAGAAAAATCATATGACCCTGATAGACTTCTACAAATGGTGTTGATTGCATTATCCTTACCAATGGAAGGGTATCAATTCATACAACCAACAAATGAAAAAGTTTTTAAACCAGTTAGAGAAAAGACTCCATCAATTACTAAGAATAAGGTTACTGAGTCAGTCGGTACTACTAATAATTTTACTGGAACAATTCCAGATGATGCAAAATATAGCCACAAAGGTGTATTTAATTTGAATGATACAATGCATGATTTAGCTACTGATTTTTTCAAAGAATTTAGATCAATATTGGACGGGAAACTCAGTGAAGACACAGGAACAACAGCTGCTTCAGAAGAACAAGTTTATGACTTTTACTCAGTTGAAGATATTATTACAGTACTAATTAAAAGGACCGTTCATCGACTATATCTTACTTCAAAAGAGGATAGTGAGGTGACCTTCCAAACAGAGTGCTTGCCCATTTTTAAAGATATCTGCCTCTTGTTCAACCCTGTTTTGTCGTGTAAGGTCTCTGGTAATACACCTGCAACTGAAATATCAAACTCGTTATTCAAAGAGAGGGTCAAAAACATAAAACCTGATGTGGTGATTATAGAACAAGGTACAGAGAAGCCTATTTTACCAATTGAAGTGAAGAAACCCCATATAAAACTCATTCCTTCCATTATAGAAAATTTAAATCATCCAAACGTCAAATCGGTAACAGCATCAAAGGATATCATTCTAGAATGTTTAGGTCAATCATTCAAATATCGTCTTAATATCACCGCTCTCACTGATTTGAAAACTTTAATTGGTCTCTGGTTTCAAACACAACCTTCTTCTAAAGATGTTATATTTTCAACTTGTTCAACGGATTACAGTTCATTGGATTTATCATACTGTAATTTGCTTGCAGTTTTGATTTACCAAAACTTTAAATATCCATTAAGTGGATCAAAGAGAAAGTTTGAAGGCTCTTCAGTATCTCCACTCAAAAAGGTTAGGAAGGAGAACCCTCCAGCTGGTGCAACTACTGATAAAGATACTGGTGGAGGTGGTGCTCCTGCTACTAGTGGTCAAGGTAGCGACGGACATTCAGGTGATTCAGATGAAACTGATGATAATTCAGATGAAACTGATGTTGGTGGCTTTAATGAAGCATACAAGAAATTGAAAATGTCAGAAAAAGAGATTGAAGAGAAAGAAGCCAAGAAAAAGAAAAAAAATGAAGCTATGTATTTTGAAATTTCCGGTCATAAAGTTCCTTTCATTGT
>JAJLZM010000420.1:0-18172 GCA_030572235.1 Ambrosiozyma kamigamensis
TATATAGGGAAATAAACTAAGATAAAGAACGAATGAAAATAACAATAAAACTCATTTTAAGTACATCACGGTTTAACAGCAACATCATCATCTAATACACCTTTAGCACTTAATTCTTTAGTAACATGAGATCTTAAAAATTCAATCATTTCTTCAGGGTCTTTAGCTTTAAAAACAGAAGTACCAGCAACTATAACATTAGCACCAGCTTTAGCAGCAACTGGAATAGTTTCAGCACCTAATCCACCATCAACTTGAATATCCATTTGTGGGAATTTATTTCTTAAATCTTCAACTTTTGGCATCATATCAGCCATAAAACTTTGACCACCAAAACCTGGTTCAACAGTCATAACTAAAGCCATATCTAAATATTCAGCTAAAGGATATAAAACATCAACAGGAGTACCTGGTTTAACAGCACAAGCAGCTTTCATACCATGAGATTTGATTAATTTAACTAAACCAACTGGATCTTTAGTTGCTTCATAATGGAAAGTATATTGATCACCACCAGCATTTGCAATTTCTGGAACCCATTGTTCAGGATTTGCAACCATCATATGACAATCAAAAAAGAATTTTTCTGGATGTTCTGGATCTTTTGGAACAGATTTTCTTAAACTTGAAATAATTGGAGGACCCATTGTAATATTTGGAACAAAATGACCATCCATAACATCTAAATGAACCCAATCGGCTCTACATTTAAACATTCTATGACATTCACATCCTAATTGAGCAAAATCACCTGCTAACACAGATGGGGCAATGATTGCTTTGACCATGTTGTATAATCTAGTTTGTTGTGTTGTTTTTTAAGAAAGAAAGTAGTATTGGAAGAAACTTCAACTTTCTATTTATTTTAAAGTTGCGGATGCCATCGATTTCCAGGCTGTGCTAATTACGTTTTTATTACTACATTATACTAAAAGACATCAAATAACTGAAATAAATAAATAAATTAGAATGTATAAAAAGTTAAAATAAGTAAAGTATGAAAAATAAAAATAATAATAAAAAAATAAATATAAATATATAAAAGTAAACTTGAATTGTAAATAGTTAAAGAACTAAATAAATTATATATCTTGTTCATCTAAAGTATCAAATTCCCATTGTTTAACTGAATTTGGAAAAGTACAACCTAATTCTAATAATCTACTAAAAACAATTGAAAAATCTTTCATACATTTATCAAAATCTTCAGCATATTCTTTTGAATATTTATAAAATATTGGATCAGTTCTTAAAACCATATCTGTTGGTAACATCATTAATGATTTAGTTGCTTTATCAGTATATTGTTTTGGACCATCCCATTCTCTAAATTCCCATTCTTCATTTAATAATAATTTAAAAAAATCATTTGTAATCATAGTTGGTGAAAAAGTCCATGGACCATCAAATCCAGATGCATTTGTATGACATCTACCAATTGCATGACCAACACCAATTAAATTAACCATTTCTTGATCAGTAAATCCTAATCTTTCACCAAACACAGATCTAACATAATCACCAGTAGTCATATGAGCATCAGGTAATCTATGATAAGGAGGTATAGTTGATTTATCAGTTTCAATACGACCAGGTCTCCATTTAATTTTTGGACCATCTAATTCTTGAATTGATGTAACAGCAGCTAAAGTATATAAATCACCAATTGATAATTCAGGATATTTATCTTTAATAGGTTGTAAGAAATTTCTAGCAATTGCTAAACCAGCATTTTCAGGATCTTTTTGTTCTTTTTCATGTCTCATTGTACCACCATATGAACCACCAGTTGTTTTTTTAGATTTATCATTTTTATTATATGAACCAGATGAATGCCAACCTAATCTAACTAAAATTGGACCATATGAACCATCATCAAATTCATCTTCATCTCTTAATTTTAATGCAATTTCATTATAAATATTTTGATAATATTGTTTTGATTTAATATCTTCTGTTGTTAATTTACCTTCTAATAAAGGTTTTGTAGCACTGATACCAACTAATGCTTTTAAATAACTATTACCATTTGATTGATTATTATTGTTGTTATTGTTGTTTCTGTTATAGAAATAAGCAGTTGCAAAAGCTAATGAACCAAATGCAGCAAATTTCTTATAATTAGAGGAAGAAGAAGAGTGCGATTTGAAAGCCTTTAACCAGACTTTTGAAGCAGCTTTTAAATTAGGAGCAATTGATATAGAACTCATGTTTTGATAATTGATAATTGATAATGAATTGAAATGAATTGAAAAACGAAGAAAAGAAAAAAAGCCTGATATTTATAGGATTCTCCACTTGAAGCATGTAATTACTAAACAGGCTGGGCTTTACTATGCTTTACTAATCCTATGACTATTACTAAAAAAACAGCCAGACCAGACTTCCAGCTGACTATTAACACAGTATCTCTCTTGATTATCAATCACAATCCATCATCAACTAGCTTTCCATCTGTTGTCTTGCCATATACCAGCAAAGTTGTTCTCATCGTCCTCTAACCAAGAAATTAACAGACCAACCAGAGCAGCTCCAGATGTCATCGCTCGATTAGGAAATATGCTGGATTTGACGGATGTTCTGGAAACTCTAGAAATCGTAACAATTACTGATTCTAATTCATTGATTGACTAATAAATAGTATTAACACCTATTAATAAAACCTATCATTCAAAGCAATGAATGAATTAAAACCAATAAATAAGCCAACAAACCATACAAGAATACTGTTGCTGATTTTTTTTTCTTAGCTCAAAAATCAGGAGTGCGGCTGTTTTTGTGCGGCGTAAAGGGGTGCTGCGGCGAATTGGCAAAAAATATATTTGCTACCAGAAAGCTTTTCTGTTCATTAATTTATCATTTAAAATCTTAATTTTGAATCATCTTTTATCAATGTTTTAAATTCTTTTATACAACTCAAAACAAGAAAATGAAATTCCCTTATTTCTACATAACAATTGGATTAGCTAGCTTGGTTCAAGGTGTTCGGCGTGAATTATTAAGATATGAATTAATGAGATGTTTAGAAAATATAGATCCTACAATTACTTTTGACAGAACAATAGGTCATGAGTTTGTTGGTCCAATTGATACAATACAGTACTATAATAATATTGAAGATAGAACTTTGGATGTTGAATTTTCTGAAGCTGTTCTTATTGATTGCCATATGAACTTCACAAAGGGTTATAACTTCCTAGCTGATCATCACAATGAACCCAGACATCATATACATCATGCACCAAGGATTGAATTTAATCAAAGATTAAATGATGTCTTATACGAAACTCTAAGATATACAACTATCAATTTAAACTATCGTCGTCTTAGTAACTAAAATTATAGATTATTACTGAAATTTGCGAATTAATGTCGATTTTAAAATCATAACAATATTACAGTATCAGATAAATTCACAGTTGATTATTATTTATATGTAATATGTGAGATTCTAAAAATTGTGCTATTATAAAATTTATGTATATTTTGTGCCGTTAAAATGGGTTCTGACCTTTGGAATTTGCAGTTTGTTTCTCTTCTAAAGATCTCTATCTACAGGCTTTTGTTTTGCTTTATTTTCTATAGTTACCATACCTATTACTTTTATAGTTTCATAGTACTTGAATTGATTCAAAATTATGTATTTTACAGTTGATTTATTGATTCAGAACAAAGTAGGATAAATTTAATAGGGATCAAAAAACAAGAAGCACACAAACCATAATCTATATACCTTCTAAACATAACTCGTCTCTTAATGTTCTGATTGAACGCATTGGTCTAAACTAACTAATTCAATCGTCAACAAGAAATATATGCATGGTTGAAGGGAATTTCATTTGTAACTTGGGTTTTGTAATTAGACCAAGGAACTGTCTATTTGAAATGATGACTCGAAGAGTCACAAAGACAGTAAAACATGCCCTAGCATCCAGGGTAAATTAGATTCTCTTTAGCTAAAGTTCTTAGTACAAATACTTATTAATAGATATACAAAGTTATTTGTTTGGTAGTTATACAGTATCTTATATAAAGCAAAAAAGATACATAAATCATAATAAAATATAGCTAGTACATAAAGTAAACCTGAACTTGATTTTTAATTTACAAAAACGCATGCATGATAACAACTGTAAGAGTTTTAAATACTCCCATACTGATCATGATTGTTCAAACGAATTGTTGCATATCTTTCAGCATCATCTAAAACACCATTTAATGTTTGATTAAACTGTGCTCTAGTTTCATCAGGATAATTGAAATGAGGTCTATGATTACGAGCATGAAAAATATAATCTCTTGTATATCTTTTATGGCATTGAGTAACTCTACGAATCAAGTCACTATCTAATGTTTCGTTTTCAATATGATTAAAGTATGTAATTGTGCCAAAAGGACCAGTATCTCCACTACTTAGTCTCACTTCAAATGTAATTGTAGGTAGGATCTATATGCTCTAAACATTCTATCAATTCTTCTCTTAATAGTTCATGTTCTGGTCGAACTGCTTGGATCAAACTGGAGAATCCAATTGCTAAGAAAACAAATATAGTAGAATGGAATCTCATTATATAATTGATTTTATAAGTAAGAGCAGTAGCTACGGTAGCAGGTATCAGGTAGCACAAAAGTAGAAAATGTAACTATTTGATATAGCAGCTTGCGCAAGAAAACAAGTTTTCTGTAAAAACCCCGTAGGAAAACTCAAAAATAAAATTAAGAAATATAAAAATGTAATCCATCAATAAAATTATATTTATTTAAAATTAGGTAAGTGAAAGTACATGGAAGAAAGAATATGACTCGATAGTCGAGAAGTACAAATTAAAAACGAGAAATAAGTAAAAGGAAAGAAAGCAATCATTGACATAAAAAACTAAACAACTATATCGAATTAGTTGATTCTTGATGAATGAACATATCATCAGTTGAAGGAAATTCATTAACTTTTTCAAAATCAAAATATCTAAACATTGATTGATGTATATCATGAAATGATTCAATTAATTCTTTAAAACTAAAATCAATATAAATTTTAACATCCATAATAGAATCATTAATTCTAAATGAATATAATGATTCAATAAAACTATTAAAATTATCAGAAATTGAATTTCTAAAATCATCATTGAAGAAAAACCAAATTCTATCAATATTTTTAAATTTATTTAAATTACAATCATTATTAATTGAATAATTAACTAATTCTGAAGCTAAATTCATATAATCTGTCAATGATGTAATTTTAATAATTAGTAATTCAATTCTTGGTAATTTTGATAAATTATATAAATTATTATCATCCATTAATTTTGATAGATCATTTATTTCAATTAATAATTTTTTAAAATGTCTATTTAAACCAACTTCACTAATTCCACTAATTGAATTTGAGTTAACTTTAATTAATTTAACATCTGTATCCATAAATTCAATTAATTGAACTAATTTTGGAAAATAATAAAGAATTTGATTAATCATAAATTCATTATTGGATGATAAAACTGATAAACCATATTTATCATTACCTGGATCATTATATAAATCAGACATAAATTCAATGCTTCTTGGATGAACATGATCAGCAATCATAAATTCAATGACTTTATTAAACAATGGACTATTTGATTTAACTAAATCTGGAATACCATCACTTAAGAATAAAGCAATATTATAACCAGGTTCAAATCCTGTATCATTTGGAATTCTAACAACAACTAAATCATGATCTTCTATAAAATGTCTAATAGTATAATCTAAAACTGAATTCATACCAAAGATTTCAATCATTCTAGAAAGTGTTAAAGTTCTTAAAACTGATTTATAAATTCTAATTTTATATTCAACTGGTAAATCATCAAATTCACGTTGGGATAATCCTGGATTAATCATATATAATTCAGTTAATTCTCTTTCATCTTGATATGTACTTAGAATTAGATCTGGATTTTCACCATTTATAATAGTATCATTAGATTCTTCACTAGTAAATGAATCTGAATCAAAACTATTGTCATTATAAGGTTGTACAGGTTCAGATTGACTTGGTTGAGTTTCATCTTCTTCTTGAATTGTATCTAAAGGATAATATCTATAATCGACCGGCTTAGGTTTAGATTGTTCAGCTCTTTTTAAAATGCTTTCACCAGTTAAAGTTGATTTATAACATTTATACAGTCTAGCATGAGTCAGACTTAAAAAATCATGCAGTCCATATGACATCTTTTGAAATAGATTTTTGGAATAATAGAAAAAGAATTAAAAAAAATCTGAGTTGGTAGGAAACAGTGGATTTATAATTAATTTGGGGAATATATTTGATCTGTTTATGTTTTTGATCTGTTTTGGTTTTGATCTGTTTTGGTTTTGATCTGTTTTGGAACAGGCGAATTGGAGTAGTAACAATACAGACTATTCTTTGAATCAAGGCCATGTATTTAGAAGTGGGGATCATACGATATCATTCTAAATGGGCTAGCATCGTATAATGAAAGAAACTAGAGAATTGGGGGAAATGAAAGGAAAATTTAAAGATGAACTGAACCACTGACGATTCAAAAGCTGTATCGGAATTCTCTCTCGGAATATTGAATTTGGTGTACAGAGTATTACCTATTCCGGTAATTTGGTCACGTGTGTTCTACAGATTGACTATACCATGTTTTATATAGAATTTTATCAAATACAACTACTGTTTTATTACTATAAATTGGTGGCCATAGATTTAAAAATACATAAACAAACACTAACATACAAACACTAATTATACAACATAAAACAAACATAAGAAAAAGAAAAGTTAAGCATATTTTGCTTCATCAATCAAAAACTTATAATCCATTAAATAATCATTAGGATCAACTCTACTATAATTAACAACTGAATTATTATAATTATATGACCATTTCAATTGTTTTGAAGAAACATAGAAAACTTTAACTTTAATACCAGTATTAATAGCAAAATAATCAATTAATTCATCAAAGTTAGAATTGATTAAATCATTAGTAACAACTTCAAATAAGATCCAAATTGTTTTAATATTTTCAAATTTATTTAAATTTGATTCATTATCAGATTTAAAAGATTGTAATTCATCAATTAATAATTGAATTGAATAATCTGAATAATAATCTTGTTGAAGTTTTAAAAATAACATATTTAATGATTTTAATTTTGATAAATTGATTCTTTTCATATTAAAAAACCATTTATAATAAACCATATTAATTTCTAATTTCTTAATATTCTTATTAAATTCACTTTTAGAAAGTATTGGTATTTCACTTGATAAAACATTTAATAATCCTAAACCATTTTTAGATAATGAAATTAATTCTTGAACCATTTTATTTTCAGATAATAATAGTTTTGTAGTTTGGATATTCTCTTTTTTATAGTTGTTAAATGGATTATTTACAATATCTCTACCATATGATAATTGAATACATTTTGGTTGAATCTTATATTTCTTTAAAAAATTCAAGTATATTGATAATGAAACCTCAATTGTCCCATGACTTGAAGCATTTGGATTTTGATGAATTAATATGTAAAATTGGTTAAAAGAATTTAATGATAAATGAATATCAAGGTTTGAAAATATTCTTTGGATACAATATAAATGTAATCCATCTTCAATTGTTGATTGATTTAAAAGATCACGAATATGATATTTACTAAGATGAATAGTATAAATTTTCAATTGTAATTCAACTGGTAAACTAGCAAATAACTCTTCTGGATGATCAACTATTTCTGAAATTTCATCATTATCATAGGTTGTTAAAACATCTTCATCTTCAATTTCCATTTCCATTTCATCATTATTATTATCATTTGAGTTAAAATCATATAGATATGGTTCTTGTGAGATTTGAGATTCTCTATAACGTTCAAAAAGTGCCAGGTCTTCTGGATTTCCTAATAAAGAATTGTATAAATCAGCATACAGTTGATTAAATCTAGCAGTAGCAGTTGATAATAGTAATTGACCTTCCATTTTGAAAAATTGAATAATTTTATAGTAGATATGAAAGAAAAGAATAGTAAACTGGATTAACACAATTGGAATACAATTGTATTCTTAAATAAACATTTGAAAAGATAAATGAACCGTTTGCAAAGTTAGCTGTGTTGACATTTGCCATTCATATTTGCCACCCTGATGTATTTTCTGATTCTAGCTGATTTTTCTGATAACCATCCATCTGAAGTATTCTGGCAGTCTAGTATAATTAACTTGATCTTTTGTGTTTTTGTAAAGAGAAAACACCACCAAAAGATCGAAATCAATCAATTCCGACGAAGAGCGGTAAAAGTGCGGAAATCGACTGCCGCCAAATTATCTTCGGACGAGTTAAACAACGATCTAATTTATGACTAACATCCTCTGATACTCTTCTTCTTCTTCTTGAAAAGATATTGAAAAGAAAGCAGCAGACCATACAGATATCCAATGTCCAACATCCCAACTTTCACCTTATCACGTACTGGAGACAAGATCCCAGCCATTGGTACGTCCATTTTATTTCTACTGATAAGAGAATATCAATCAAGTGATTCACTTTCAAAAAGTATTATTTCACAAGTAAATAGAGTAATAACATATAATAATTACTAACATAACCATAACCGGAATTTATATTAGCTATGGGTAGTGGTACAAAACATCAAATCAAGAAAAGAAAAGATTATGAGTCACCAAGAGATACAATTACAGATGAATTAGTTGAAATTTTAGTTGATTCAATTACATATTCAGGTTATACACACATTGATACAGCTGAATGTTATACAACAGAATTAGAAGTTGGTGAAGCATTAAAAAGATCTAAAGTTGATAGATCAAAAATTTGGTTAACATCAAAATATGATCAAGGTTGGAAAGAAGCTGCACCACCAACAACACCATCAGGACCATATGAATCAGTTATTAAAGCATTAAAAAAAATGAATACTGATTACCTTGATTTATATTTAATTCATGCACCATTTTTTGAAATGTCATTTCAACCATTAACTGTTGAACAAGCATGGTTACAAATGGAAAAATTAGTTGATGAAGGTAAAGTTAAAAATATTGGAGTTTCAAATTTTGATATAGTTAATTTAGAAAGAATATTTAAAATGTGTAAATATAAACCTCAAGTTAATCAAATTGAATATAATTTATATTTACAAAATCAATCACCAAATATAATTGAATTTTGTAAAAAAAATGATATTTTAGTTGAAGGTTTTTCACCATTAACTCCAATATTACCACATAAGATTACTGAAGGTGGTCCATTAGATCCATTAATTGATGAATTAGTTAAGAAATATAATGTTAGTAAAAATCAATTAATTTTAAGATGGGTTTATCAATCTGGAGTTTTACCAATTACAACTTCATCAAATAAAGATAGATTAAAAGATTGTTTAGGTATGTTTAATTTTGAAATTGAAAAAGAAGATTTTGATAAGATGGCTGAAATTGGTAAAACTTTTCATTATAGAGCTTTCTTTAATAGATTTTTTGATGGTGATGGTGAAAGATGTGTTTAATTGATTAAATTAAATTTAAAATAGATATTTTTTATTTCTTTCTTAGATATGTTTTATATTTGGAATATTCAAAATTATTAATTATTAAATGTACTGTATAATTTGTAGTTTCTCGATTGTCAACATCTTAAATAAATATATGATTAATTAGTTGTAGAAAAAGGAGTAGAAAAAACAAGATGGTAGCACAAAAAAAAAAATGAAATCAAAAAAGTCGTGGCGCGCACAACAAAATACCCCTCATTTCAAATTTTGAAATTTTGAACAACTCGAACCACTTTTCATCCTTCTAACTCTTCCTAGTTTTCCACTTAAATTTGCAATAATTCAACATCAACTGTTAGGAGAGTATAATTGGACAATTAATGAAGACATTATTTACTTTAGAATGAATTTTTCCTGTTTTATTGGCTTTAAAATGGACGAGTTTAAAAGGAGGGGGAACTGGTGATCAAAATTTAAGATACTTCTAAACAAATGAACATAATCATTAACAAATAACATAAACAGCTCATATAATTGGTATCATTAGGTACCCAGAAACCTGGAGAATATATATAAACCACTCATAAACGCAGTAAAATTATATAAGATAGTAAATTTAATAATTTAAACCATTAAAAACAAATTCCAAATCCAATCCCTGAAAAAAACAGTAACTTTTGGTTACTTAATTCAACGAATTTAAAATTTTTCGAAGTCCTTGAAAATCTAGATAAATGATCGGAAAAAGTAGGAATTTCTAATAATAAGATATTCCTTAAATTCACGATGAACAGGGGTGCCCTAAAACAGTTGATGGAAATAAGTTCGCTTGTTTCTAACGTTCAAGTCAAAATTAAGTTAAGCGAAAAAAATAAAAAAAAATACGTTGCACCCCATTTCCGGGCTGTGCGGGTGAGTGTGGATGTGGGTTTGCGGCTCGGTTTATTGATGGATTTCTTTTTTTTTTAATTTTCTGTGGTTTTTCTCAAAACTACGTTTAGAATTTACTGCACTGTGGTTGGCTGGAAGGAAGTTACGGAGACCACATCTTTGACAGTTTATTAAACTTAAGTTTAGTTGATGTGATTATGGAAGGATACGATGATTAGATAGATTGAGAACAGTGTAGTAACAATTTTATTCCAGTCTTCAATGAAATGAAAAGTTTATGATGATTCTGGGATGAAAAGTAATCATTTAAGAGGTGTAATTTAATATTATCGGAGTTTCATTGGATTAGAATTTCAATCTTCAACTTCTATTTGTGAATTAATGTATTTTCCTTAATTGAATTATAATGATTGAAAGTTGGATCTTGAATCTGACAAGATTGAGCTATCTCTTGAGATATCGATGATTCTATGACCGTATGAAAGTTTGACCTTTTGATGATTGATAAGGGGGTGTCACGGGGGTTCCAATTTATCCCTTTCTGTAAAATAACTGCGATATTTAATCCAATTAATTATATAGAGATATAAACAATTCTAGGAATTGTAGGAATCTGTAGTTGATTTAAATAATTTATCAATTCAATTCCTTTTTAATAAATCGAAGTTCGGAGGTGATATTACTTAAGATCGGACTTTGTAGATTATATAAACAAATTGGGGAAACAAGGACTCCCTTACAAAGAAATCTTTCATCAAATAAGAATTGATTTAAATGAAAAAAACGGTGTTTAGATAAATACAAAAAAAAGAGACGAAATAATCGATTTATAGCGCGGCCATGCAGTTGCCAGCCGCAGCGGCGCACCTTCCGCTTTGGGGCTGATCCGTCGCTTAACTGAATCCCTTCGCTCTGGTTTGAAACTCCCACACTTTTCACAAAAAGGAGTTGATGGTTGGAGTTGATTTTACTTGATCTTGTGACAATTTGAATGTTATAAAGACTGAATACACTTCAGTAAAGGAGAAACAACTTGGAAAACACAATCTCTTTTCATTGGGCACGTCACGCTCCTGTCAGTTGGATTTGTACGGTAGTTGAAGGAGATATCTGAGCAGTTCAAAACGGAGCACATTTCCGCCGTACCTGTCTTCCCTGTCCTGTGAAGTAAAGTAAAAACCTTAACTGTTCCAGTGTTTCCAGTGTTGATTTTGCTCCGATAAGTACAGAACAAGTCCAGTTGAACACAGTACAACTCTATACCACCACCACCACCAGTCCAACTCTTCGTAAACCATCCCACCCTCTCTTTTCCAGGCCCCCCAGCCAGGAGCAAACCGGCTCCCTGCAAAGCTCTGTGCGCCCCGCTGGCCAATCAGCGCGCGCCATTCTGGCTGCACCCCCAGTTCGCACACGCTGCGTCCCTCTCTGCGCCGTACACTCGGTGTTACAGCTTCGGATTTTTTTTGTTTTTTTTGGCTCATTCCATCATTTGAACAATGAATATTCCCTCCATTTATAACCAACCAATTCCCCCTAATTTCTTGATTTCAGATTTCTAAAATGTCACTCCCACTTCTTTTACTTTTGTCTTTTTTCTTATATTTATTTATTATTTAATTGATATATCATCATCAAATATGTTGTCTAATCAAGCTACAAGATCTTTAAATAGACAATTTTCTACTTCTAGAATTTCTTTAAAAAATGAAAAACCTTTATGGCAAAGACTATTTAAAGTTCCTTTAGATGCTGGTGCTGTTGGTGCCGTCTTGGGTACAACTTGGTTAGGTACTTCTATCCTTAGAGAAGCTTCTCCAGGTAAACAAAAACCTCAAACTGCTTTAACTGCTGCTGGTGCTCCAAAAAAATCTGTTGTTATCTTAGGTTCTGGTTGGGCTTCTGCTTCATTTTTAAAAGCTTTAGATACTTCCTTATATAATGTTACAATTGTTTCTCCAAGAAATTATTTCTTATTTACTCCAATGTTACCTTCTGCTCCAACTGGTACTGTTGATAGTAGAACTATTATTGAACCAATTAGATCAATTGCTAAAAGAACTCCTGGTGAAGTTATCTTTATGGAAGCTGATGCTAAAGATATCGATGTTACTACTAACTCTATTAGAGTTCATCAAGCTACAACTGAAACTTCAGGTGTTTCTGATACTGATTCAGGTTCATCTGTTGTTAAAGATTCATTTGAAAAAACTTTAACTTATGATTATTTAATTATGGGTGTTGGTGCTCAACCAACTACTTTTGGTATTCCAGGTGTTTCCAAATATGCTTCTTTCTTGAAAGAATTACCAGATTCTGTTCAAGTTAGAAAGAAGATGTTATCTGCTATTGAAAGAGCTTCATTATATCCTGTTGGTTCTCCAGAAAGAAGAAGATTATTATCTTTTGTTGTTGTTGGTGGTGGTCCAACTGGTGTTGAATTAGCTGCTGAATTACAAGATTATGTTGATGAAGATTTAACTAGATGGATGCCTGAAATAGCTAAAGAAGTTCAAATCACTTTAATTGAAGCTTTACCAAATGTTTTAAATGCTTTTTCTAAAAAATTATGGTCATATGCTCATCAAGTTTTCCAAGATACAAATATTGATTTAATTTTATCAACTGCTGTTAAAAATGTTACTGATTCAACTGTTTTTGCTCAAAAGAAATTAGCTGATGGTAAAACTGAAGATTTAGAAATTCCATATGGTGTTTTAGTTTGGGCTACAGGTAATGCTCCAAGAGATTTAACTAAATCTTTATTTAAAAAAATTGAAGCTCAAAAAGATGCTAGAAGAGGTTTATTAGTTGATGGTACTTTGAAAGTTAATGGTACTGATAACGTTTATGCTGTTGGTGATTGTGCTTTTACAGGTAATCCACCAACTGCTCAAGTTGCTCATAATGCAGGTGAATATTTAGCTAAACAATTTAAAGTTAAAGCTGAATTAGCTGAATTAGAATTTGAATTAACTAAAGCTTCAAATGCTGATGAAACTGCAAAGACTAATGCTAGAATTGAATCTGTTAAAAAGAATTTAAAAGATTTCAAATATGAACATCTTGGTGCTTTATCTTATTTAGGTTCTGAAAAAGCTGTTGCTGATTTAGTTTGGGGTACATTCTCATCAACTTCAACTGGTGGTATTTTAACATATTTCATGTGGAGAGCTATTTATATTCAAATGTGTATTTCATCTAGAATGAAGGCTTTATTAGCTATTGATTGGTTAAAGATTTCTATTTTCGGTAGAGATACTTCAAAGGAATAGATTCAATTAATTATTATATGTTATCCACTCAATTCTTATTTATATAAACATTTCTTCTTCTCATTCCATGATTCATGAAAAATTCTAATTTCATTTATTTTTAAAAGCATTTTTTTGTTTTGGTTTCATTTCATATTAGACAACCCCATTTTATTGTGACACTTTAATATATTATTCCTTTTAATTAGAGTCATTATCACCTTATCATCATCATCAACTTATTTATGTACTGTATATTCTTTATTTCAGTTTTTTTTTTTATTTTTTTGTTTTGTTCTGTTTTGTGTTCATACCTTTCTTTGTTTCTGCTTATATATTTTATTTAATAAAGATTCGTCTACGATTTAAAGAAAAGAGTAATTTAATTTCATTAATATTATATAGCAAATAAATAAACAATACACAGTACAGTACGTAATCAATCATCTGAATCACTTTCATCATACCAACCAGATTCAAATTCTAATTTTAAATCATATAATTGATTCTTTAATTCTTCTTTTTCATCACCTTTACAATATTTATTAACAAATTCATACATATCAATTAACATTTCTCTTGGTTTATCAGTTATACTTAATGATGTTGCAATTGGGTTTTCAATTTTATTAAATTCATCAGGAAATGAATCTAAATTAGATTGATTATAAGGAATTATATCTAAATCATATTGTTTAAATGATGTTGTTTCAGATTTATGTAATTTAATTTTGATTTCTTCATTTAATGAATTAGTTAATTTATTATTATAAATTAATGGTTTAGTTATTATAGTTTGTGAAAATTTAAGATCTTTATGTAATTGCTTCTTATTTTTTATTTTTATATTTGTTGCTTTAAATAATGAATTACATGATAAATCATATACTTTTTGATCTTGTAAGAAATTAATATCAGAAACTATATTTCTTTTAATATTTGATCCAACTAATCCATCAACTAAATCATTATAATTAGTTCTATTATTCTTTTGACTAACTAAACTATTAACGAATTCAAATGGTATACATTGAAAAGTAGATAAATGCCATAAACTACTCGAATCAACCCAATCAGGTAAACCAACTGGTTTAACAGGCATAGGTAAAAACAACGATGACTTATCTAATAATCCAACAACAGCTCTAATTCTAGATAATTGTCTAATTAAACTTAATTCATTTGGATCATCATTAAATAAACCCCATGTTAAAATAGGTAATTTAGGTAAATATTCATCTTTAATATCATCTAATATTGAATTTGAAAAACCTGACCAAGATGAATCAATTTCAGTTATAATGTTTAAACCATTAATTAAATCACAATCTTCTAATGATTTTCTAAAATTTTCATCAATGAATTCTAAACCACCTTGTTCATTAAATTCATTAATACCAATATTAAAATCATGAAATTTACGTTCATTATGTAATTTTAAAAAACCTTCATTTGATGAATTATCATATTCCCAATTCTTTAATTTATTTAATGATGTTGGTTTATATAAAACTCTTGAATAATCTGACCAATATTTAATTTCATTTAATTTTAATTTTCCTTTAGTTGGTTGATTTGTATCTAATGCGATTTGATATGGGTTTTTATTGATTCTTGGTGTAGTTTGCATTAAATTATATTGATTTTCAGTACCTTCAACAACATTAGTATTAGTATTAGTGGTTGATTTTGTTTTACCAAATAATAATTGATTTCTTTCTTCTTCAACATCTTCAAAATATTCAAATTGACCTAATGAACCAAACCCATTTTCAAATTCCCATATTAATGATCTTGGATAATAGTTTGCTGTTGTTGTACCTGTATTTATTATATTATTTGATGTAATTGTTGAACTAAAATGAACATCTGGATCATAACCAGCTGATGGATTTGAATGTAGATTTGATTCTTGTAAGTTATTGAAATGAGTAGTTATGTTGTTAGCATGAGGAGACAACGATAATGTTATTATTTCATGCATTTTTGTAGTTATTTAATGATTAATGAAATTGATAGTTTTTACTAGTTTTTACTAAATTTTGATGTTTTTTGATGTTTTTGTTGAGCGGCTTTTTTAAATTTATTTTTCTGAAAATTTTAATTTTTTTTGTACTGTATTTAAGTAAGAAGAAAACCATTAAAAAACAACTAAAATGGGTAATAATCAACTAGAAGTAAGTATCAGTTTAATGAAATATACTCTTGATGAAGTTACTAACCAAATTATGTTGTTATTTAGGACCGATTAAAAGCACATTCAAATGCATTTAGTGGATTGTTATCATTAATACCAGCTAAATATTATTATGATGAAGATACAAAAGATCAATGGAAACAAACTAAAAAGACAAAAGAAGAAATTAAATTGAATAAAAGAAAGAAATTGAATCCTGAATTAACAAATGATTTAAATGCAAATGAAGTTTTAAAACAGAAGGCTAAAGTTGCTAAACCTGTTACAATTCCTGGTCAAAAGTTGAAACAATTACAGCAACAACAGCAAGAGAAAGAAGAAGAGGAAGATGATGAAAGTAGTGTTGGATATGGATCTGAAGAAATATCTGATAGTGAAAAAGTGGAGAATAATAAAGATGATGATGATGATGATGAATTATTACCTGAAGGATCAACTATAGTGTTTAATGATGATGGAGATGAAGAAATAGATCCAAAAGAAGAACAAAGAAAAGCTCAGAAATTAGAAACAGAGAAACAAAAACAAAAACAAAGTAAGAGTAAGAAGAAAGAATTAACAGAAATTGAAAAGAAAGAAAAAGAAGAAAGAATGACTAAATTAAGATTAAAATTATCAGAAAAGATTAATTCATTAAGAGAAAAGAGAAAAGCACCAGGTACAAAAGTTCCAGGAGCTGCTACATCAAGAGAAGAAATATTAGAAGAAAGACGTAAAAAACAAGAATTAAGAAAAGAAATGAAAAGAAAGAGAGAAGAAGAAGAAGAAGATGACGATGATGATTCAAGTAGTAGTGATGATGATGAAGATATTGAAGAAGAAAATAAAGTTATATTTGGTAATATTCAATTTGCAGATGGAGAAAGAGTTACATCAGATTTAACAAGTACTAGAAAATTAAGTAATAAGAAAAAAGGACCATCAAATAATGATATTAAAGGACATTTAAAGAAGATTGAACAAGAGAAATTAAAATTACAATCATTAGATGAAGAAACCAAAGATAAATTAATTGAAAAGAATAAATGGAATAAAGCCATATTAAATATTCAAGGAGTTAAATTAAAAGATGATGAAAAATTATTAAAAAAATCGTTAAAAAGAAAAGAAAAACAAAAATTAAGAAGTGAAATTGAATGGAAAGATAGAAAACAATTTGTTAAAGATTCAATTAAAGCAAAACAAGATCGTAGAGAAGAAAATATTAGAATTAGAAAAGAAAATAAAGGTAAACCATCAAAACATCAAACTAAACAATTAAGAACATTTAAAAAAGGACAATTTAAACCAAAAAGAGCTGGATTTGAAGGTAGATTAAAATCAGGTAATTCTGGTAAAGGTGGTAGAAAGAAGTAGTTATCTAATTTTTTTAATTTAATGTTTTTATTTGTGTAATGTTAATAGAAAAGTTGTAAAATAACAACAGTACGAGTAGATTATTGTTAACTATTTAGTATTCACTAATTAACTCATCACATATATCCTCTACCACTCTTCTAATTGGATGTTTTGCAATGTTTTCTTGTTGAACATCGCCCAATTCAAATTTACTATAAAAAGAAGAGATTTCGCCTTTTTTTTTCTCATTCTTTTCAACACTTCTTCTTTTTACAATTTAAACACACAGGAATATATTCATATTAGAGATGGTTTACTCCTGAATAACAGCTGGTACTAATGCAAGTTGATATTGGTTTTCTATCAATGATCTTCATTATATTATCAAATGCATCTCTTAACTTGGGTTCAATTTTAATTGGTAAATAAATTAAATCAACCACCAAAATCAAGCAAAGACAATTTTTAGACAAAAACACCACCATGCAGGACAATCATCAATCAAAGACAAAACAAAAACTTAAGACAAAACAGACATCATTTAAATTGTTTTATGATCTACCAAAAATATCAGGCTTAAACCAAAGTAACAGCAAAACAGCAATTCTTCGTTTAGTAATCTCAACAAAAGTGTGGATATTTGGGTATGGGATATTGTAGAAATGGATCAATAACTCCTCTTAGTCTAGATGAATTAACAAATGTTTTAAAAAAATTGATTTGAATCCAAACTTCTGAGTTTTAATTATTTGATGAAAAATAATTAGAAGAATGGCGACCAACTTTATAATTTATATTTACTTTATAGTTAATAATTTATATCGTATTACTCATTTCTGTAACTCAACAACTACCACTACCTCCTACTCTCTCTTCTTCTCTCCTTCTCTACCACCAGGTCCACCACCACCACCTCCTCCTCCCTCTCTCCCTCCCTCCCTCGATGCTCTTCAGAGTC
>JAJLZM010000421.1:0-18134 GCA_030572235.1 Ambrosiozyma kamigamensis
GATGAATCATTAAGTATCACTGGTTCTTTTGATGGTGCAAATTTTGATTTCAATCATATATTACCTAAACAATTTAAAAAATTTAATGATGAAAGTATTTCTCAAACAATGGATTATATTTTTGGACTATATGTAAAGCAGCATAGCAAGCCTATATATCCGGCTGCTATCGTTTATCAATGTTTAAGATATGCTGATGCAAAGGTAGAACGCTCTGATATGGTTGAAATGTTTATTGATTACTTCTTAACCAGGGTTAGAAGTATAACAAATACCAAAAGTGGTGTTGTTCAAGTATTCCATGCAGATCAAAAGCCAACTGATATTGTCTTATTAGGCTATTGGATATCTTGTATCAATCACTTATATTATTTTCTATATAGAGATGGTGTTTCACAATTTTATGATAGATATCCTCAAATTCTACAAGATCTGATATCTGCTCTACAACCAATGATATCTCAATTGGCTTTTTCATTGGATTCGAAACTTGAAGATTTGCTAGAACCGTGTATTTTAGATTATAATAGTGTTCCTGATATGGATGTCTTGTACAAAAATGATTGGAAAATGTTTAAATCAAAACTAAAACCATCCAAATCTTCATATGATGAAATCTTGGATATGCTCTATCCTCCTTCAATTGAGGAACAAATGAAACCATCTCCTTTGAAAATTATTCAAACTTTAGGTGCTTTAGTGTATGTTTTAGAATTATTCCATATAAATGAAGTCATTAAGCAGCAATGTTTTTCAAGTGTTTTGTATTTTATTGGCAGCTCTTTATTCAATAGAATTGTTGCAAATAAGAAGTATACAACTAGAGTCAAAGCTTTACAAATTAGATTAAATCTATCATATATTCAAGATTGGTTGAGAACCAATAATTTAGTTCCATTTAGAGCATCTGACTTTGATTTTAATGATCCTAAATATCCAGATTCGATAGTTAATAATAAATTAGTTTTAACTAATGTTGCTAGGTTTAATGGTAAACCTAATGATCCAATGGATGGTACATTTTATTATTCTCCATTATATAAGATTGGTTTGCATCATTTGCAACCAGTTATTGAACTGTTAGAATGGCTTCAAATTATGACTAGTTTAAAGAATGATATGGAATCCTTTAAAGAAACATTAAAGAATTTTGAAAATTTAAATTCTACTCAAATTTTGAAAACTATTAAGAATTATAACTATGAAATTAATGAGACTAGATTTGCAAGTCCTTTAAGAGCCTATTTGAAAAAATATCCTTTTGATGCTAAACACACCTTATATTATATTTCAACTAATAAAGATTTCTTGAATAGTGGCCAGGTTTTTCCTGTTACACTACCTAATTTAATTGAATTGTTACATCAATACGGTGGTGATTTCAAAGAGTATGATTCAAAAAAATTAATGTTATATCAACCTAACTTACCAGTTGAGATTGAAGATGATTTGGATAATATTTATGATAAGTATGGAAAGCAAGGAGAGTACTATGAGGAAAACAATGGAACAAACAAGATTGATAACGAGGATTCTACAGTTTTAGAAGAAGATGATCTTTTAGGTAATCCAATTGCGGCCGCCGAAAGAGATTACTTCAACAGTTCACTTACAGTTCCATCTTCTCTTGCCCGTAAGACATGGAACTCTGGAGTGAGCCAGGACGACGATGTGAACCCCTGGGCTTAAGCTTTTAGTATCTATCTACATATACCCTATATATAGCATGATGTGTTGAACTGTGTCATTATCTGTATTTATTTATTTTTATTTTAATCATTTAATATCTTTTGAAATTGTCGAGTCTCTACCCAGTCGACACCAAGAGCGTCGACCACCTGCTCGACTACTCGCTTTTGCAGCAAAATCAATTCAAGTTGACCTGCTGTCTCAGACAGTCTGACTGAAAGTAATTTCCTATAAATCTAAGTCCCCTCCTTCTTTTCTTTCCTAGTCATTGTTATTCATAACTAGATTATCATAAAATACTCATCTGTTTTCAATTTTCTCTAACTTTGAAAGGAACGACTCTCGCCCTCCCTTTAATCCATCACCTGGTCTCCTTTGATTTGTTTATACATTTAGATACAGTGTTTTCACCATTAAATTTATCCCCCTTTGATATTCTTCATCTTTAAAGGCATTGTATGCTTATTATGAGTTCCCCCAATCCACTTGCTATAGAGGCTGCTAATGCTGCCAATCAAGCTGCTGCTGCATATAAAAACAAACAACAAATTTATAATAATACGTCAACCATCAACTTTGCAAATTTCAATCAAGATTTTTCATGTATATCAGTTGGATATCAATCTGGCTATAGAATTTATAATTGTGATCCTTTCGGTCAATGTTTTGAAAAGACTGATGGTAGTATTGGTATTGTTGAAATGCTATTTTGTTCTTCCTTGTTAGCTATTGTAGGCATCGGTGAACAACATGCACTATCTCCAAGAAGATTAAAGATTGTTAATACTAAAAGACAGACAACTATATGTGAATTAACTTTTCCAGGTACAATATTGACTGTTAAAATGAATAAACAAAGATTGATCGTTCTGCTTGAAGAAACTATTTATGTTTATGATATTAATAATATGAGACTATTACATACAATCGAAATTCCAGCTAATCCAAATGGTTTGATTGCTTTATCACCTTCAGAGGAAAATAATTATCTAGCATATCCATCTCCTCAAAGAGTGACATCTACAAATAATAACGAACAAACCAATGCCAATAGTATTAGAAATGGTGATGTAATAATTTTTAATGCAATGACTTTACAACCTTTATCTGTCATCGAAGCTCATAAAACACAATTAGCTGCAATTGCATTAAGCAAAGATGGTACTCTGTTAGCGACTGCTAGTGATAAAGGTACGATAATTCGAGTGTTTTCTGTTGAAAGTGGAATTAAATTATATCAATTTAGAAGAGGTACTTATCCAACAAAAATATATTCATTAGCTTTCAGTCCTGATAATAAATTTGTTATAGCTAGTTCTGCCACTGAAACTGTTCATATTTTTAGATTAGGCGAGGAAGAAGCTGCTAATACAATTAAAGCTACTAAGAAAAAATTAGGCATACCGTCACAATCATCAAATATAAGCAATCATCAAACCAGCTCAGATGAAGAAGATGATGAAGAAGGTGTCGATGACGATCCATTAGGTGAAGAAGCTGATGTATTGGAACCATTAACAAGTGATTTGAAAAGAAAGATATCTATTGATTCAGCAGGTTCTAATGAAGATCAGAAAATGGAACCCATAGTTGATAATGCAAGAAGATCTGTTGCAAGAATGCTAAGAAGAACATCTCAATCACTGGGAAGAAAAGCTGCTGAAAAGATGGGAACCTACTTGCCACCAAAATTTTCCTCAATTCTTGAACCAAATAGACATTTTGCTTCGTTAAAAGTTCCTGCTTCTAAGGACACTACAACTGTTGTTGGTATTATTGATCGGATTCCATCTTATAACTCTGAAGTTTCTGAAGATTTGATAAGTCAAAGATTATTACATGTTATGGTGATAACTTCAGATGGTTTTTTCTATAATTTTGGTTTAGATCCAGAAAGAGGAGGGGATTGTGTTTTGTTGAACCAAAAGAGTTTGATTGAAGGATGATTAAATGTCATGTAAATGATTAATTACTTTTCTCTTTTCTTTTCTTTTTTTTTATTATCTTTATTTCTTTCCTTCGTTTAATTGTGTTAATATTAAGTAAGTTTATTTTTAATGTTTAGTATCTTGATTTATAATGAATATATTAAATTGTGTATATGTTATGATGATTAAATTCAAATTCTGTGGCATATATAGTACTGGGCAAAGATAATCCGAGACAGCTCGGAAAAATTTTAATTTTAGCTCTTTGCACGCACAACTAAGGATCCCGATCCCGCTGTCGTATCTTAGTCAGTTCCTGATCCTGAACGCAGTTTGAAGAAAGGCAAAAAGCTGGTTAATACTCTTTATATACGCCTTCAAACCATCATATTCTCGATTCTCAACCTCTTCAAATCAAACTAGCCATACTTAGAATAAATTTGTGCTATTCCTGAAGATTTCTCTTTTAAGAAAAAGATAAAGCAACAATTACTCCTATCAGCAAAGTTTTTAATTGCTTTCCATAAAAAAAATGGGAAAATCAAAAAAAGATACCCGTCATACAGTTCTATTTGACATTAGACCAAGATCAGAGGATAAAGATGTCATTTTATTAAAAGGTTCTGAGACAGGAGCTGCTTCGGTTCTATTTTCAGGGGTTGTCGTTGTTTCTGTTTTAGAACCATTAACCATTAAAAAATTCAACTTAAAATTATTTGCAACTTTAAAATTGGACTGGGAGGATAAACATACTACTACAAGAGGCCATGAATATGTTATTCCAACAAATTTTAGCAAAATCTTATATGATTATGAATGGGATTCCATAAACTTACATGAATTTCTTCAAAATAATAGTATAAGTACTCCTTTGGCTAGAAGTTTTGGGTCAAGCGGAAGTAAGTTAAACAATATACAAGGTTCAAGTTCTGGCTTCACAACTGGTAAAGTTACAAAATCCAATGGATCCTCTTCTACGTCACTGAATTCATTAGCTAATACTAGGCCTTCTTCTACAAATTTGGCAAAGAATAAATCATCTTCAAATTTGAGTTCCTTAAATCTTTCAGCTTTGACATCTTCAACTAAAAGTGATTCAGTTACATTACCTCCAGGTAATTATGAATTTCCATTTCAAGCTTTCTTAGATGGCTCAATTCCCGAATCAATTGAGGGTTTGCCTGGTTGTTCAATAACTTATAGATTACAATCCACAATTGAAAGAGGTCGGTTTTCTTCTCCATTAATTACAAGAAGACTTATTCACGTTGTTAGAACTTTGACCACAGATGCACCAGATTTATCTGAAAGTGTTGCTGTTGATAATACTTGGCCTAAGAAAGTTGATTACTCAATAACTGTTCCAACTAGATCAATTGCAATTGGCTCAAGGTGTAACATAGAATTCACATTAGTTCCATTATTGAAAGATTTAAGATTGGGAGCCGTTAAAGTGAAATTAATTGAATACTCAAGTTTTATTGCTACTACTACTCAACATTCTAATGAAAAAGTAATTTTATCTAAAACTGTTCCAAAGGTCACAGTTGATCAAAATGGCAAGGATATTTGGAAAGAGTCTGAAATGAATATGAATGGTGTTTTCTTTATGAATGATTCCCTAGAATTGGCTCAAGATAAATGGGAAATCAGAACATTCTTGGATATTCCCCCTTCATTAGATAAGATTACACAGGATTGTGATATTTCTCGTTATGTTAAAGTGAGACATAAACTTAAATTTTCAGTTGCTTTGATTAATCCTGATGGTCATGTTTCAGAATTGAGAGCTACTTTACCAATTTCGTTATTCATTAGTCCTTTTGTTCCAATTAAGGTTAAGCATTTAAAAGATTTTGAAGATAATATACATAAATATTCCAATATGGAAGATTTAACTGTGCACTATAAAGGTGATGAAATGATTTTTCAAAATGATATAGCAAGATCAACAGCTTTGCATAGCAATCCACACTCTGAAACTCAGCTAAATAATATAGGCGATACTTCAACTGATACAGATGTTCCCAATGTTCAAATTAATACACAGGATTTGATGGCTCCACCCAATTATGAGGACCATGTTTATGATAGAGTTTTTAGTGATTCATCACCTATTGGCTCACCTATTGGTTCACCTGTTATTTCACCAACTTCCGTTAACGGTGGGTCTGGTCATGTTACACCAATTTCAAATTCTAGTAGAAGCAACTCATCAGGATTAATAGGGGAGTTCAATATGACTCAAACTGAATCTGTCGGTAGAGTATCTTCACAGCTGATAAGTAGTTTATCATTAAACAGATCAAATAACAATAATAATGGTTCTGCCTTTTTAAGATCCAAGAATTCAAGACCAATTTTCAGTCTGATGGGAGATGATACTACGGGCACTTCACATTCAGACGCTGGTACAGATTATTTTTCAGTTAAGCCACTTTCTGATGATACAAACACTAATAACAGCATCAGTATTCCACAAAATAACTTGGCTGCTAATAATTCACCATCACATGTAATTTCTGGTCCTGCATTTGATAGTGGTATTTCAATGGGGCAAACATCATCTATATCTACTATTAATTTACCTGGTATATTATCTCCTGGTACTATGTCTCCTATTCATTTATCAAGAGCTAACTCATATTTAAATCTAAATGATGGACCAATGACTCCCATGCTACACGCTACATCTGGTTCTGGTGTTAATTGGACTGGAGAAGCATTATCTAAGGTTCCTTCATATGAAACTGCCATTAAAGATGTTAGTGCTTCCAATGATCTAACTCCTGCATATGAACCTTCTAAAGCTGGACATGCTCCTAGTAATAGCGGTATTAATTTAGATCTATTGAATTCAAGATTAGAAAATGTTAGACTAAAGGCAAGAGCTGCAAATAATGCTGGAAGTGGTTATTATTCTTCATCTCCAACAGATCATTATATTATAGAAGCACCAAGTGCAGCAAGAACAAATGGATCATCTTCGATCAGTTTAAATAGAGATCAATATCAATTGTCTACTGGTTTAACACGTAGTAAAGGTTCATCGGCAAATTCATCCCCTAGTATGTCTAGAAATCATTCAAATGCAAATTTACCAAATTTGAGACCTGTTCCAGTGTCAATTTTAGCACAACAATTACAGCTTCAAACTAATTCACAGAATAGCAATAAATCAAATCCAAACTCTTTACCTGAAACTCCAATACTTCAAGATTCATTTCCTGGTTCACCATCATCGTCTACATTTGTTACAATAACAGAAAATTCAACTCATTCACCTTCGACTTCAGTTCCTAGACCTGCTCATTTACGTACCTTATCAGGATCTTCAGCTATCAATTTGGCCAGAGCCTCGAGTATAAATAGTTTAAAAGGATCGCATAAGGCCAAACTTACTGTTACTACACCATCAACAAATAATAGGTCTGTAGAGGGATTAAGATCAAGTGGGTCAGCTTTACATTTACATTTAAGTCTTTCTAAAAAATCAGGATCATTTGCAAATTTGTCATTTTTACATGGAAATTCCACTTCTAAGAAAGAGAAAGCGAAAGTTGAACGTGTTAATGCTTCTGATTCTTGAATTGCATTAATTTTTTATTTTATTTAAAATGAAATGGAAAGAAAATAAATCAAATACAGTTCTTTCCGTTGTAATTATAATTATCATTTTTCAATTTAATTTATTTTCTATAAACTTTTTTTTACAATTTTATGTTTTTGTGTTTTTCCGATTCTAATAATATTTCATATACTAAAATAAGTAACATCAACAACTTCTTTTCGCTTAATTAAGTTGAAAATAAGATTAAACCTTGAATAATGAAAAGGAAACAATAAATTATAGTACCTATGAACACTAAACCAATAAAACCACAGACTGAATAAAATGAAATTGACCAGATAAAATCTATTTTCTTAGAACCAGTAGTTTCACCAGAAATCAATTTATTAATTAAAGAATTTTTTTCAAAATTATATTCTTTAATAAAAGGTTTTTTAACTTTATCCAATAAAACTAAAGTATTTTTTGAAGTTGAAGATCTAATATATTTTGGGGATGGTGAATTTGAATTATATTTAGAAGGTGTGATGTTAGTAGTTGATAAAAGAGTAATACCTGAATAATCTGTTTCACCACTGTTTCCATCACTGAAAAATAAAGGTAAAGTATTTGGTAATGTTTCAGTTGATGATCTTGAAGAATGAGTAACAAGCCTTTTAGGTAATGGGATATCTAATACATTTGGGTTTGTTGTAGATGTTGGTGAAAATATCTTCACATTGGTATTATTAACTTTTCTTAAGAAATTAAATGAATCATCTAATATTGGTTCAAATATGTTTTTTTCAGCAACATCAGTAATTGTAACAATCATATGTTTTGTTCTCTTTTGTGATCTTCTGGCAATATTGTTTACCTTACTTATGGTATGATCTTTTAATGTTTTTATATGGTTCTTTAATCTTAAGTTTTTAGGCATGTTTAGTTGAAACTTGCAATTGAAAAATTAGTTAGCGGTTAACAAAAAGGATCGATAAAAATAAAGATGTATTAAAACAGTTGAACTGATGGTAGTTTTCCGAAAGATTGAAAGTTCACTCAGGTCAGAGTGAATCAGAAAAAGCAGAAGGAGTTTGTCAGAAGTGACTTCTACAGTATTATGAATATTTGTATGGATATAAAAGGTAAATTCTTTTTAAAACATCCTCCACACAAAAGTGACACCTCACCGCCGCTCTCGTGACTTGCACGTGCTCCCGCCGCTCCGAGGCAATCCTCCACGTGTTTCTCACGTGCGCGAGTCAGAAATCAACTCAAAAGGGATCTTTCTCTTTCTCTGTTTCAACACGTAAAAACGATTTTGCAAATTTTGAACTTTGGAGGTTTTGCCCATTTTGGTTTCGTGTCTCAAGAGTTGCCCTTTTTCTTTTCATCTGCCTGCTCATCACTGCCTCCTGGTATCGTCTCTACATCGGCACCCTTTTGTTTCACTGTTTCTGTTCATTACATAGTGGTCCAATTCATTCACTTGCTACTTTAAAAGGATAGGAAAAAACAACTGATTAACAATATATCAGATTGTTCTTGTTTTTCTTCTTTCTGCATTGTTATAACACATTGTCACTGTCTGTTATGTCTGCTTATTCTGCTGAAAACGATAAAAATCAACTGAGTTTTAGCTCCTTCAATTCTGCACAATTCGACCTTTCAAACGTTAGCCATTCCGCTTCTGCTTCTAATACAGGCCATTCAACACCAATTGGATTAACTCCTCAACTAAGATCTTTAAGCTCAAAACAAATTCAAAAATCAATATCTACTTCTGGTGTCCCAACAACTGCTTCAATGAGTAACTACCACAATTGGTCTACTACTTCTCCAATTAACAATCCTTATACTTCATCTGCTGCAACCACTGGTGGCAATACTTTAGACATGTGGCCAAATTTAACAACTACTGCCAATTCAATGGATAAGGATAATAATCCTCGTGATCATTTTTTTCCATCAAATAAAGATATCATGTATAATAATTCCTTTTTTGAAAATCAAAATCTTTCAACTGCTGCTACTTCTGCTCAAAATACAAATAATCTAACAAATAATGATGTTGATAGTTTAGCTTTACAACTAATGCAAATGAGTGCCGCTTCAAACCCTGCTTCTACTCAACAAAGTAATCCAAGGCAAACATATCATCAATCTTCAAATCAATTTGCTAGTTCTGTTTCTGGTCAAAATCCTACTGCAAGCTCAGGTTATGGTTTAGCTCATCAACAACAACAACAACAACAACCTCAATCCCAACAACACCATCATCAACAAGGATATAATAAGTGGCCTTCTTATTCTTCAAACAATCCTTCTGTTCCTTTAACTTCTTCTTATTCAGACTCTCAAAGTACTTACATCGGTCACAATGCAACCCCTTCTTTATCTCAATATTCTCAAACAACTTACTCAAACCAGCAACAACAACAGCAACAGCAACAGCAACAACCAAGACAAGAATCAGCTTCATTAATTGGTACCACTGAATCCGGTAATATTGATAATATGAACATTAAATTACAATTAAAACAATCAATTATTACTAAATTAGAAAAAGAAGTTGAGCGCTTATCAACTATTTTAAAATCGATATCATCAAACAATACTACTGATCCTTCAAATTTTGAAGTTCCAAAGAATCACATTGATATTTATAATAAATTAGCTGAAAAATTACAATCCAGTGAAGACGAATTATCTGATACAAAATTAAGATTAGAAGCTGTTTTAACTGCAATTGCTTTAAATCCAACACAATCTGCTACCAAATCTGGTAGATATGATGAAGAAGAAATTGCTCATAAAATTATTACAAAGTTACAAATGTTGACCGAAGAGAATGATGAATTAAGTAAGATGCTCAGTTATGGTAAATCAAAAGAAAAGGATATTGAAATTGGCTTATTAAGAAAACAGAATGATGAATTATTAGAAAAGATCGCAAAATTAGAAGCTAAGGTCAATGAATCAAAATAATCATCATCATCTCGTTGAAGTTTTGTTTTTTGTTGTAACTTACCCCTTTACTTGAAAATAAAAAATATCTTTGTTATTATTCTGTTTTAAAACTGTTGAATTTTTGTTTCCATCGCTTCTACATTTTCTTTTCTGCCTACCGCCTATCCACATTCTCATATCGATTAAAGGAACTTCAAACTCCTTAATTACTAATCTAATTTACAAAATACCATCATTACCCCTTTTTTTGTTCCATGCTTTATTTATATATTCATAAGAAGCTGAAGGTCCATGTTATAAGTTGAATTTAAATAACATTTTGATATAAAAGATCTTCAGACAAACTGTTTTTCTCTTTTGATTAATATACTTGTTTTATATTTTTTCTTTTAATTGTTTCTTTTTTTTTTATTCTCCTTAGTCTTAAATTGTTATATATCTTGATTATTTTGCTAATACTTGCATAATAATCTTACTAACCCAATGATATTATTTTTTCTTGATTTATTTGTATCTCTTGTTGCTTAATGTTTCGTTTTTGTTTGATTAAAATTTGCTTTCTAAATTCACCTATACACGTCTTTGCATATCTCTTGCTTGAATTTTCCTACCTTTTTGTCGTTCTGCATTTAATTTGCATTATTTTTTCACAATACATAGTTCTTTCATACTATTTTGATTTTCGGTTTTTCTTTTTACAAAATTATTTAATCAAGCTATAATATGCCATTAATTTATATTCAAACTACATAAATTAGTAAAAAATGGGAAACGATATAAACAAAAAGCAAAGAAAAATAATTAAGTACGTTTGGCATATACGTATAAGTATCCACTAGTTTCTATATCTTTTAAATTACTATCTTCAACCAAAGTAACCTTTTCATCATTAAACAAAACCCATTTTTCTTCCTTATCTTCACCAATATGTAATTTAATAAAAGCAACATAATGACCTGAATGAATTGAAACACCTTTATGACAAATAACAGCCTTCAAATGATATCCTTTACCAACAGAACTACTTTCATCATGCTTTAAAGTTTTGATTTTATCTTCTGTGGTTTGATTACTTTGTTCTTCATCATCTTGTGGTAATTCACCATCATCATTAGGATTACTAAATAACCATTCAACTGATTGTTCAACGTTACCATTATTTAAAATTAAAGCTTTTGTAGCCAATTTTTCTGCAAATCCCATGCTTGTTAATGATTCAATATCATTCTGATTTGTATTTGACTTTTTATTTGATTGTTGTGGAATTTCAAATGGGAGATCGATATCTGCATCATCCATATGTTCAAATAACCAATTCATTGCCACCTCTGAATTTGAAGAATTACCTGTTGTATATAAAGCTCTTTTACATCTATTTTCTGGAAATCCCATTGATAATAATGCTGACATTGCATCTTGATTAAACTGAAATTCTTGTTGATCTGAATTATTTGATTCATCTTTATCGTCATCATCTGGAAGTAAGTCCTCATCTGGTTGTAATCCTTTAGCCTGTGTAAGTGATAAATCTAATGATTCTTCAAACTTAATTGGAACTTCTAGTTTTATTGGCACCCAATTTTCTAACTTAATTCTTTGCGGCGATAAAACCAAGTATTTTGGATAGGTGGATAAACCTTGTGATTTGATAGCTTTGACGTTAATCTTACAATTTGGGCACTTATATTCAATTGATTCTGGTGTTAACCATTGTTGTAAACTATCTTCAATAGAAGTAGGTTTGTAATTTCTTTTACCATCTTCATCAACTGAAATTAACTCATCATAAAGCGGTAAGGTAATGTTATCTTGAATATTTTCATTAATTCTAACTCCTCCACATGATGTACACTTTAATTTATCTTCAATAACAAATTTGAAAACTTCAGTTGGGCTTATCTCAAAATTACCAAACGCCTTACGTTTTTCAATTAGATCAGTCAAATATAACCAAAATTCAAAAGCATCTTGTTGTTGTGTAGTACAGAATTCAGGATGACCTTGACCAACCAAGTACTTGAAACTTGAAGGTTTAACACCTCTTTGATATTTAATTTCATCTGTTGTAGATTTATCAGGAACAGAATATGTTCCAGAGAGTAAACCATCACCAATCTTATACAATTGAGTTTCCAAATCATTTGCTGGATCAAAATTACCCAATATTTTTTCAGTTGGAATACCTTCTTCAGAAAGGTAACATTTTTTAAAGGAAGGTATAGAAAATAAAACTTGCACCACAGAGGCTAAATAACATGAATTACCTAAATTTTTGAATCCAGTTAATCCAGGACCAAAAACAGGCTCTAAAGAAGAACCATCTTTACCTGTCATTGCAAAATCCCATTTAATATTTTGTTCAATTTGTAATTCGGTTAAATTCTTTTCTGTCTTAACAAAATTAGAAATATCAATGTTATAAGTCTTCAAATATTTGGATAGATCCGGAACTTTAACTTCATCATTGCATGTGTAACAATAGCAATCAGCAGAATCTAAAGCCAATGATCCTAATTTAACAGCTATATGATGGCCATCATTTGATTTATTATGAGCTAAAGCATGAGAATTACCTGGAACACCACCAAATTGTTCTCTACCACAACCTAATGAACCACAATGTAAACAAATCCAAAGATTTTCCTTCAAATCACAAGATTGACATTGACTTAATTTTAAATTTTCAATTGGCTTTTGAATTATGTCAAATGCATGATGACATGGAACAATCTCTTGTTCCCAAGCTTTAATCTCTTCTTTTTTCTCTGTTGATGTAGCAGATAAGATTTTTTTGACAGCTTCATTAACTTTTTCAGGTAATTTAGAATTAGGATATTCAATAGTTTGATCATATTCATTTAAATAAATTGCTAACTTAGTATCAAATAAATCATCCTCACTTTGTTCTTTAATCTCTAACTTAACCATCTTTGCAGGTTGTCCCTCTTCTCTGACTGGAAGAGGTTTTAAAACACGTTTATAATTTAAAAATGCAGTATGGTCATAGAAAGCAGCATGTGACGCAGTATAATTGTGTTCACCTCTTGAAAATGCCTGATGACAAGTTAAACAGATATCTAAACCTTCAGGATCAGTTGCTGTATCAAATGAAAACATACAATCATCTTTATAAACCTTGGAAGAAGAAGATGGTGGTACGATTTTGGCCAAATCAATATTTTGAATATATTCCGATGACATATCACAATGACTTCAAGTGAGTGCAAGAAGTTGTTGAACACAATTGATAAGATTAAAAGTTGAACTTTTCGGTTTTGTGTTATTGTTTTGATTTTGGATGGCAAATTTAAAAGTTGTGAAGAAGGCTGTGCAATACGAACCTGGAACTTTGTTACATTGATTAGTGAGTGAGTGATACCATATTATTAATGAGAGTAAAGAATAAAATAAAGATACATATAAATATTTAGAAAAGATTATTATATAGAAAAGTTATTAATTTTTATTACCTTCTTGTGAAAGAATAACCAAAGAAGAACCATCTTCACCATCCTCTTCTTCTTGCACTTTGATGAAACTCTCAATTAAAGATCTACTAACATCTGGACCTGTAGATTCATTAAAGAAATTCTCCAAGTCTTCCTCGCTATCCAGAGAAAGAGGAGATGATGCAGTAGTGCCTTTGAGAGGTGAGGAAAGATGAAGCGTTGGTATTACTTTAGTAATAGTACCAGTTCTTCTTAACTTATTCTTACTGTCAGTCTGATTGTTCTTTCTTGGTGAGAGAGTATTCTCAAGCAGCTGAGCAGCAAAGGGACTTCTTTGGGTAGAGGTTCTCTTTTTAGAGGCATTACCAAAATCCAAAGAAGGTGGTTCATGTTCAAGACATGGAGTTCTTGAAGAAGTATTAGAAGGACTTTTAGCAGGCGAACTTTGGTTGGACCTTCTAAATGGAGACTTGCTCAAGGAGTCTAGAGTAGTTTTCTGAGAAAATGAAGATCTTTTTCGAGGTGTTGATTTCCTTGGAGAAGATTTTCTAGACTTCTTTTCCTCTAATACATCTTCATAATCTTTGATTAATCTCAACCCATGTTCTGAACTTTCCAGCAAGTAAGAGGGAACCCAAACATATCTCTGAGAAGGGGGTTTGATAAGCAGGTTTTCATCTAATGTGACATCAATTGAAACAAATCTACCAATAATGTTCTCGGAATAGAACTTTACTTGATAAACAAGTTCTTTCCAGTTCTCAGAATCCTCTTTCTTGGAATTGAATTCCAATTCCTTCTTGCCACCAATAAAAATTTGTCTATAACCATCAAAGTCAGGTACATTGTGATTAGCTTCAGTAAAATCTTTCAAAGTGAATATAGCCTTGATGATATAAGCATCCGAAAAAGATTCAATTAAGAAATGTTTGAATGACTTATTCTTAATAAACAAATCTAAAGCCCCAATCTCTTCAAATTTGGGCTTCATGAACCAATTTAAAGGACCTTCATGAGTTAATTTAGAATCTTCAATATCACTTTCTATAAACACATCATCAATGAACTTTGAATAACCCAAGTTGAATTTGGAGTTGTTACCTCTTCTAAAAACCAATATAACTTTCCCATTGTTATCATAGCGTATAATTGAACTTGCTTGAGGTAAATGAACTAATTTCATGCTATCATTATTAGATAATTCCATCAAATTGGTATCCCATTGCTCAAAAGAAAAGATAGTTGGTGAAAGCAGTGGATAAAAATGGGCCATGAAAATATAGTCATGGGGTAAAGAAAACTTTGAAGAATTATAATTTTTCTTAAAATATTTTTTAGGGTTAGCTTGTAATTCATTTCTAAAATCCACATCCAATTGGGCCAATGCATCAATTCTTGAATTAAAATTTAAAGGTATTTTAGCATTGATTCTATCAATTAAATCTTGAGAAATATAAATCTTAGAAATTTCTTTAACAAAGTCAATTTTAGTTGAATCACCATTATCAATTGAACTCCCACTTTGAGCTAAAAGAAGAGTTTTTTCTATCCCTAATGTGGCAACACCAGAAGTAGTATCACTTCCAGAAATAGAAGCTATGAAAGCAATTCTTTCTTTAGATAATCCCATTTTCTCCTCTATAATATCACTTCTGACAGGAGTAACATAAAATTCATTCTTGGAACGGTCCGACTGCTTCTGCCCATTTTTAAAACTTGCAGGCTTATCATCATAGGATTTTGAAAAATTTCTTAATATGACTTTAGCTCCATACATGAAGCTATCGGCATCATTAGTAATTACAGCATCAATAACACCACAACAATTCAATCTGGATAGTTCAGCTTCACCTTCACCCATTGCAGTTATATAAGATATTCCCCACTTCTCTAATAACTTCTTTAAACGGGAAATTATTGGGGCATCACCAAAAGACTTTCCAGCATCACTTATAGCTTCTTTATTTTGTTTCACATAATAATCTTCATAATCATCTTGAACAGCCCTAGTATTACTTGTTGTTGCATTGTTCCATCTTCTCTTGACGATCTTTCTATGTCCATCAAAAACCAAAACAAATGATATATTACATGATATTAGATACCGTATTTTGTATTCTAAATTTTTGATAGAAATGGCCAGTAGTTCGTGAGTTAGTGTACCTAATTGATTTTCTCCAGTGACTCCTAAAGATTCAAAGATCCACATAAAAGCATCAATACCAACTTTTAAAAATCTTGAGTTTTTTTCATAAAATTCTTTTGCATATATCTTCAAAGGAACCCTTTCATCTGGGACTTCATAATCCAAAATTTTTTTCCAAAAACCATCAATAGTCATTATTGAAATTGTATATATTCTTAGTTAATGCTAATTTGTATGTTCTATTAAGTTGATTCAGAAACTCAACCCAGATATCGATCAGATAAATCAAAATAAAACAAAAACAAAAACAAGGCGGTACACAGATGTGGCTGGAATACTGCGCCGCCACTGCATACAAATCATCTTTATACTAGCTGTAGAGTAAACACTTATTCAATTGTTGAAAAAAATCATTTACATTTATATAATAAAGAAGTAAGAATGAAAAAAGAGCTACCTAGAGAGAAAAGGGAAATTAAACACGTTCCACAAGTTGATTAACTTCAGGTTTAAACCATTCATTTCTTAAAACATTCCACACATTTTTACCTAATTCGATGGATCTTGATTCAGTTTTAGCAGTAGCTTCAATATAAACTTTTAATTTAGGTTCTGTTCCAGAGCCTCTAGCAGTAAATCTAATAAATTCATCCTCACCATTAGCTTTTAATATACAAGTAATCATTTGAGATGAAGAATCCACAGGTAATAATGGTTTGTTATCTTTAGTTGTTGAATCAAAACCTGTTGTTAAGTCTCTCCATGAAGTAACTTCAAATTCGCCAATTGATTTTGGATACTTCTCACCTTTTGGTGCATATTTTCTAATTGTTTCATTAAAAATATTTGGAGTTGTAGTTAAATCAGGAACAATATAATATCCATTACATTCCTTGAAATATCCATATTTATTAAATCCAGATTCTAGAATATCGATAGCAGTTTTACCTTCTTCAAACCATTTTTGATACATTTGTAAGAAAACAGAAAGTGCAGAAATACCATCTTTATCATGAACAACAGAAAACATAAAACCAATAGCTTCTTCATATGCAAAAGGAACCTTGAATCCCTCTTCTTCATACTCAATTGCTCTATTTCCAATCCATTTAAAACCAGTTAAAGTGTCTTGATAATGGAAGCCCAACTTTTTAGCCATAGATCCGATCATTTGTGAAGAAACAGTGGAATTTAATAAGTAAACAGAATTTAATTTATCTTCAGGTATTTGAGAAATGATATAATCAGCAAATAAGAATCCAATTTCATTACCAGTCAATTGTTTCCAATTACCATTAACTTTAACAGCAGCTGAAAATCTATCTGCATCAGGATCATTTGCTATAACTAAAGGAATATTTAATGAATCAGCTTTTTTAATAGCTAAATTTAAAGCACCTTTTTCTTCAGGGTTTGGAAAACTAACTGTTGAAAATTCTGGATCAGGAGAACATTGTTCATCAACATAAACTAAAGTTTTTCCATCACTTAGTTTTTCATCGACTTGTTTAACAAATTGAGTACCAACACCATGCATAGCAGTATAAACAGCTTTAAATCCATGAATTTTATTATTCATAATCAATTTATTTGAGATTTGATTTATATAAGTTGAAATCATTTCATCTCTGACATAAACTAGATTTGATTGATATTTTTTAAATACAACTTCAGTATTCCATTTACCATCATTGAAAAATGGAGTTAAATTAGATAAAATTGAGTTTTGAATGTTTGAATCATGAGGAGAAATAATTTGACAACCATTTTTCCAATAAACTTTATAACCATTATCTTGTTTTGGATTATGAGAAGCAGTAACCATAACACCACCCAAAGTTTTGAAATGATCAATTGTAAATGGAACTAAAGGTGTAGCTACAATATCTGGACCTAAGAAATAAACCTTGAAACCTTTATTTAAAAAAACGGCAGCAGTTAATTCAGCAAATCTTTTAGAGTTATGTCTATGATCAAAACCAACAGTAAATGAAAGGTTTTCATTTGATGATTTTTGTTTAATTATATACTCAGCTAAACCTTGAGAAGCTTGTAAAACGGTAACATCATTCATTCTACTAAAACCTGCTTCCATTTTTGATCTAAGACCAGCTGTTCCAAATAGTATTCTAGTTGATAATCTTTTCTCTAATTCATCATAGTTCTCTGTTTTAACAAGTTGTTGTATTTCCAATCTAGTTGTTGAGTTGACATCAATGGCAAGCCATTGTTCTGCTAGCTCTAATAAATTTTGTACATTGACCATGCTGTGAAGGAAGGAGGACTCTATTAGCTAATTGTAAGAATTGTAAAGTTATAAATTGTATTTAATCTGATTGCTGTAATGGTTATAACACATTATTTATATTCGATTATTGTACTCGAGCTCCAGCTCGTCTCTC
>JAJLZM010000422.1:0-18130 GCA_030572235.1 Ambrosiozyma kamigamensis
ATATATCGTTGTTATATTGTTTTTCTATTTTACAAAGAGTTATATAATTGAATTTTTTTTTTACTATATTATTATTACAAACTTACAGGCTACAGTGTAATGTAAAACAAACTTGCGAATAAATCCGAGAAATGTATTAAATCGAACTAAAAGAAAAGCAAATAAAGAGAAAAGGATATTTCAATAATATTCTATAGAAAATACAACAACATATTACTAATGACCTTTAAGTTAAAAAACTGGTCCACCTAAAGTAGTACCTTCACCTGAAACATCAATAACAAAAGAACCAGAAGCAGCATCTTCAATAACACTCCATAAAGCTTCTCTAACTATACTATCTTTTGATTTTTCTTTTGAGGCAGAAGTATCAATAACAATATCATCATCAATATCCATTTCTTCTTTTTGTTGTAAATCAATTAATAATTCATTATTATTTAATTTTCTAGCTTTAACATATTTTTTATTTCTTTCGATTTTTTTAGCTCTTTTATTAGATAATTCATGATGTGTCACTGATTTTTTAGTTGCAGTATTTAATGATGATCCTTCTTCATATATTTGTAAAACTTTCGATTTTGATGAACCTTTATTTATTGAATTTGTTGAATATCTTTCTTTAGTAACTTTTGTTGTTGTTGATCTAGATCTTTTTTTACCTAATGATTGTCCTTTTCTTTGTCTATTTAAATTATCTTTTGGCTTATTAACTGAATTCTTAGATGGCATGATTGATGGTTTATATGATTTGATAAATGTATTTCAATTTTTATGATTTCTAATCAGTTTTATGTTTAAAAAAAAAAAATATTAAAAAAATAAAAAAAAAATTAAATATGCGGCTCCCCAAAACATCAATACACCGTAAATCATCAATTCCGAACAGCTGTGCACCAAACATTCATATCGGAATTGATTCAACAACAACAAACAGAAAGTTTTTATGTTCACCTCTTCAGAGTGTATTCTGTCAGAATATAGTATATTCAAACATCAAACTACTGTATTAACAATGACGGTAGATACAGATTCATATTACCTTATAATGGAAGAAGTCAAAAATCATTGAAAAATCATTGAATATGCCCTTGCTAATCCGATTATTCAAAACACTAGAGAAACTACCCTTTGAGCTAGTTGAGCTAATATTTGAAGAAGCTGTGATTTCACATTGTTTGTCAACTTTATCATTTATTAAATTTATCACCTCACAATCCAATAACAACGATGATCCATTTTTCAAGATATTAATTGGAAATTTAGTCAAAAAGTTAGAGATTCTTATCCAAGATCAAGGTCGCCATTTGGCTCATTTTTCATAAAAATGTATATAGTTTTTCCAAAACAAAATAGAAAATTAATAGGAGTACCGTTAAAAAGCAAGGTTTTATCTAAATCATTATTAATACTATTTGATCTTATTAAGCAAAACAAAATTCCCAAGTTTAAGACTTTAAATATCAATTTGATCAATAGGCAAATAGACTATTTTACTGAACATGTATTATTAAATAAATTATTGGGAGCATCTTCTCAAGAGATTTATGCTTCTGATATGTTTGCCAATTCAAAACGTTACCTGATATATCCAGAAAAATTTAAAGTGATTCGTCTTGGACCTTATGAATGGAGTTTTTTATCTCAGATGACTAATTTGTTTCAGGTTTTTGTTCAATTTGATATTGATAATATAAATGAGGTTACATTCAAAAATCTTAGTAATGTTAGGAATTGGGCTTTAATGGAAAGTGGAAATGTTGATAATAAAAGAAGGGAACTTGATATAACACTTTTAAGTAAGAATAACAATATTTTTGAACCGGGGAATATGGAAGTGAAAACCTTTAAAACAATTTTTTTTAGTCTTATAAATGATATCTTAAAAACTAATTTTATCAAGATAATATTATCAATACAAGCACCAGTCTTTAGAAAACGTGATCCTCTACTAAGGTTTATTAAGAACCTAACAGCTTCTAGTGACAGTCAATTAGTTAACCTGATATCACATTTGAAGGAATTAAATATTTTGATACCTGATCTTGACCCATCTCGTTTAACAGATGCTTCAATTGTTAATGAGTTGAGTTCCATGGTTGTTGATAAGTTTTCTATAAAGTTTTCTATATTAGTTAGATATACGTTCTCTGCCATTGCTTCCTAATTTAAAAAAATTAACTTCTTTTAAGTGTTATGGTATCGATACTTATGGATGTATACCTTGTTTAATTATTGACTATTCTAAATTTTATAATGTTAAACATTTAGATCTAACATTAAGTCTTACTAAAACATCTAAGGTTGTTTTTCCGATTAATTTGGTTACAATTGGTTTAAAGTTATATAATTTGAAGACTTTACCAGAGTTTCCAAATGTTAAAAGATTGAATAAATTAAAGGATGTCACAGTCGAGGCACATGATCCATTTCTTTTAGATTGCTTTATTAAAGAATTACCGAAGTTAGTTATAAGTCTTGTTTGTAAATTTGGTAACTGTTTCAATCCACACCATCCCTATGGGTATTCAATAAAAAACATTTCCAGGTTTCCAAAATTATTATATCTAGACGTTTCAATTACATATTCAAATCATCATGCACCATTAATTATTGATTCATTTCCAGACTCAATTAAAGTTTTAAAGTTATCTTCAATAATACCAAGAAAAGGTGCACTTGGTTCATTATCTAATATAGATGAACTTTTAATTTCATCTCGATCTAGCTTTACGTCCAGTATGCCAAAATTATATAACATTAAAGAAATAACATCTCCATGTCTGCTTTATATGGAATTTCCTCAGCGGGATAGGTTCAACATTTCCATTGATTTAAATGATATCTTACATGCCAGTATTAAAGTACTTTTGTTGAGAATTGCGATGCCTGTACTATATAAAATAGAAGAGATTGCTATTATTGATATTAAGATACCTACATTAATTAATTACAAAGAACTAGATGAAATTGAAATTTTGATTGATCCTGTTGTTCCTATGATGAAATTTGAATATAATCTATTGGGTGATACAAGTTCTGAAAACCTTTCTAAGCTACATATTATTATTTAATGTTTTTTTATACCTATAATTAAAATACAATATCATATAGTTAGTTACAAATACTTATCAAAATATAATTCTATTAATTTTCTCCATTCTTCTTTTTTATCTTCATTAGCCCAAGATGCTTCAATACCATTTAATGAAAATTCTTTTAAATTAGCTATCGTACAATCAAAACATTCAACCATCATTTCCCATGACCTAGTAGAATTAACATGATGTAATATAGGATCATCAGTATTTGGATGAACTTTTAAACCAAGTTTAATCATTTCTCTAATTGGATGTTTAATTGACCATTCATCAGGGGTTAAAGTTCTTAAATAATAAGAATTTGTTGGAACAACAGTAAATATAATATTATCATTAATACATTGTTTAACTAGATCTAAATTATCAATAACTGTATAACCATGATCAATCCTATTAACTTTTAAATTATTAATTGCAAAATCAATATTATTCCAAGGCATACCAAATTCACCTGCATGAGCAGTTAATTTAAAACCATTTAATTTAGCTTTATAATAAGCATCTTTAAAATGATTTGGTGGATGATCATTTTCTCTATAATCTATACCAATTCCAATTGTTTTATCATTTGGATAATCAATCATTAATTGAACCATTTCAATTGCAAATTTTGAATCAACTTCTCTATCGATTGAACAAATTAATCTACCTGATATACCTAATGGTTCCATATCATTAATTGCATTTATAATTGCTAATTGAGCATCATTAAATGATATTTTTGATTCATTTATTGTACCAGTTGGATTCCAAAAAAATTCAGTATAAATAATATTATGATTTAAAGCAAATTGTAAATATTCTTTTGTAATTCTATATAAATCATTTGGATATTTAATTAATTTGCTATCCAAAGCTCTTAAAACTCTTAATACACCAATTGGTTTTTCACCTCTTGTGAAAAACCCATCAATTTCAAATTGTGTAAATGGTGAACCTTCTCTTTTATTTAAATATTCAAAAGTTTCTTTTTGTATTGTGCCAAATAAATGACAATGTAATTCAATTTTAGGTAAATTATGACAAAGTTCATGAATCAAATCTTTGTTTGGAGTTGAGGTGGACATGTTGGTTAGCCTGAGTAGTAGAACTTGTTCTTTAAAGACAAATCATAGTCATTTTATAAGGCTTATGTATAGGAAACGTTTAACATGAACGATTCGATTCCACCTTCCTTTGTATTGCCTATATGTTATCTCCATTCAGTGAATGCCATCAAATAAAGGGTTTGGTTCAATTAGGGAATGTATTGTCTATTCCTGCTCTGTTTTGAGAGAATGAAGAGTCAGTTGAAAATTGAGAATTTACGGTAGCCATCTCTATAATGGGCTTTGAAGTGGGATAACTGGGTTCCTAGATACTCAGCGGTGTATTAACGTGTCCCTTAACCAGTTACCATATACAGTATAACCTGCTTCAACACTCTGTATGTAGCAGTAACGTACGTACCTTCCAAGGAACAAGGTTAACAAGCTAGACTTCCGCCCAGAGTCAGTACGTTAATATATTGGCGGTAATTAGTATTAGTCCTACAATGATAATAAGATAAGCAAAACATCGGATATATTTCTCCTATTTAAGACGATATAGTCTATCAATGTCATTTTTTTTCAAGATTATATAAAAATGGTCTAACTCCTGTCTTCAAGTCAATCTTTTAACTCTGTTTTCTTCTACTTTTAACTATACAAAGTTCCAAATTTATTCACAAAAAATGAGTGATATTGATAAAAAATCTGTTTCTGGTGATTCAGAACAACAAACTAATAATGTTGATGAAATAACAACAACTACAACATTAATCAATGAAAAAAAGATGTTTAGAAAAGTTGATTTTACATTTTTACCAATAATGATGATTACTTATGCTTTACAATTTATGGATAAATTGGCTTTATCAAGTTCTTCTGTCTTTGGTATTAAAACTGATCTTGGTTTAGTTGGTATGGATTATTCTTGGTGTTCATCAATCTTTTATTTCGGTTTTTTCTTAGGTAATACAATTGCAACTAGAGTTAGTCAAAACGTTAGATTAGGTAAATGTGTTGGTATAATGGTTTGTCTTTTTGGTATTACTTTATCTTCAAGTGCTGGTTGTAAAAATTATGGTCAATTATTAACTGCTAGATTCTTTTTAGGTTTTTTTGAATCTTGGGTTTCTCCTTCATTTGTTCTAATGACTTCGATGTGGTGGAAACGTTCTCAACAACCTTTTAGAACTGGTTTATGGTTTGCTGGTAATGATATTGGTGGTATTATATCTTCATTTTTAGGTTATGGTTTAGGTCATGCTAATGGTAGTTCACAATGGAGATGGATCTTTTTATGTTATGGTTTATTATCATTTGTTTGGTCATTTGTTATTATATTCTTTTTACCTGATTCACCTGAACAAACTAAAATTTTAAATCAAGATGAAAAAGAATTTTATAAAACTTCAATGGTTCAATCTAAAATTGAACATGAATGGAGTTGGGAACAATCTAGACAATCTGCAAAAGATTTAAATCTTTGGTTATTATTAATTACAACTTTATTATGTATTATTCCAAATGCTGGTATGACAAGTTATGGTTTATTAATTTTAGAAAGTTTTGATTATTCTTCAATTGATGTTCAATTATTAACTTTACCTGGTTCAATTATTGCTTGGATTGCAATTACTGGTACTGGTTTTATTGCAACTAAGTATAAATCTCAAAGATGTAATATGATTATATTAGTTATACTTTTCAGTATAATTGGTGGTTGTTTATGTTATAAAGGTGCAACTAATGGTGTTAAATTAACTGGTTATTATTTCTTACAAGTTCAACCAGCTGCATTTACACATATTTTATCAATGTCTGCATCTAATTTTAAAGGTACAACTAGAAGAACAATTGCAAATAATGCAATTTTTATAATTTATTGTGTTGGTAATATTGCTGGTCCACAATTATTCCGTTCAAGTGATGCTCCTAAATATACTAATGCTTTCTTAGCTTGGATTATTTGTTATTGTTTAACTATTTTATTTGCTGTTATTATAATGTCAAAATATATTTATGATAATAAGAAACAATCAAATAAAGAGCAAGTTCCATTAACTGGCTCTGAAGATGTTGCTGAATATTTTGATCCAACTTTCAGATACATGTATTAATGAATCCTTATGTGTTTTTTATTTTTAATTAGTTAATTTATTTCTTTGTATTTATTATTTAATATTTAATAGTTTTAATAGTATTTTGTCTTATATATAAGTAACTTAAAACGACAACTCATAATTAATATTTTAAATATTGTTATCTTTTTCAGAAAAATAAAACCCACCAGATGTCTGAGATGTGTCAACAGAGTCGTCACAGTCGTGATGTTTCAGATTCAGATAATAAGTTTCAGAATTCTTCGCAATCTTTATTACTTTTTTTTATCACAACCTTATATAAAACACCTTTATTTCTCTCTTTAGATCCACCTCATTTATCAGATCTCTTTGGCTTTCTTTGGGGGCATTTATCTGCCCAATGATCAGTTACTTACAGATATAGCAGTGACCACCAGAAACTGCCTGATTTTCATTTGAGGTTGACTTTTTGGCAATTGAAGAACTAGGAAATTCTTCAGCAAAATTATGAATTGCTCTAATTAATAAGATATTATCTATATTTGATAGTGTATTAATATCATTGTCACAATTTGTATATCTAAGGAAAGATGACAGATCAGATTTATTAATCATTAAGCATGCAATAATATTAGCAACATTTGAAAAGTTTGGAATATACGCTGATAATATTGTTAACTGGTTTTTAAAATCATTATCTGGAGCAGCTTTCTTAACATTGTCTAGAAATTTATTCAATAACATCACGGCTTCAAATGGCCTAATGGAACCTAAGTCAATATTCATCATGCAATACATTTTTAAACCTGTACCACCAGATTGATAGTTTTGAACAATTGATGAACCAAAAATTTGTTCAATTGCTTTGTTGAATACGATACCAATTCTAGTAGGTGAAATATTAACCTGAGTCATTTTAACTAGGTCTTTAATTTCATAATTAATTAAGAATTCTGATAAGATATCAACTAAATAATTTTTGAATAAAGGAAAGTGTTTGGATAGCAGTTAAACATTGTTGATATAATTCTTGGGAAGTTCTTCTGAGAAATTAAAAGTAAAAGACACGATTGATTGGATAAAAAGATTGGAAATCTAAGAAATTTAATAGTTTTAATAGTTTTACTAGTTTATATAAGTAATTTAAAACGGCACCAAATTATATTTCTAAAAGAATAAACTAATTAAATTAAATTATATAATAAAAAGTAAATGATTATGAAATGTTCTTACTTATAACAGTAGAATATACATCAAAAACTTGTATCTTTAATATAAAACGAAATCACAGTGGACAATTCTTTCTTCTTTAATTTTAAGCTCTGAAAACAAATCTTTTGAACACACAATTTTAGCTTTTGTGATTTTGATCTTATCTGGATCTGATAAATCTAATATTATTTTATTATTTGAATTACTTAAAAAACTAATAATATTATTACTAAGTTTTAGACTTTTAATCTCATCTTCTAATTGATTCAAACTATTTCTGTTAGATGCAAAAATAATCAAAGAATCGGGAGGTATTCTTAATCTAATAGTTATTGATTCATTATAAAAGCCATCTTTTAAAAACATACCAAATTGCTTTCTTGACTCACCACTATTAGAATGAACATATTTGGGTAATAAAGTTAAATTTGTAATTGTAGTAGGGACATGATTCCAATAATTAGATCCTTCAGAAATATCATTTTGGTCAATGGTTAGTTCTAAAACAGTTAAATGTTTATTATCTTTCAAATCAAACTTTTCCAAGTCTTGAATATGGCATTTAAGAGTTTGTAAATATCTTGGCAGTTGAATAGAGTTTTGAATTGTTCTAATTGAAATTGGTTTTCTGATAGCTAAATCTGTTAGAGAATCTGGTAGTAATTTGAAAGTTTCTGAATCTATTCCAACAGATACAAATGAATCATTCATATCAAGTATCAAACATTTAAGCCTTGTCATCTTTTTTAAATTTAAACATCCGAGCCTATTTGCACAAATAAATAATACTTTAATATAATCATTTGCAAGACTACTTAAACTTAATTCATTTGAATCATCAAAAGAAAGCTGGAACACAATATAGACTTCCTTTAATTTCACCAACTTTGGAAATAATGAAGTTAATTTTGAAAATTGATTCTCTTCACAAATTATATTTAAAGTGTTCATTGAACTCAATAAGCAAGAAAGGCAAGACATATCATCAATTAAATCTATGTTAATCAATTCTAATCTAACAGATAAAACTTTTGGAAGCCCGTTAAGTGTTGACAAAGCCTTATCATCTAAATCTAATCCTATTGGAATCAAAACGATTTCCTTTAAATGGCTAAGCTTAGATAATAATATGGGATAAATTTCTCTAGTCAAGAAATAGTCAACTGTAATCTCTAGTATTCTTAAATTACTGAAAGAATCAAAAATATGTAAATGTAAATGTAAACTTGATAGATCAATAGGATTAGTAATTCTAAGTTTGGTAGCTTTATCAGAGTAATTTGGTATATAATCTAATGAATCTTTAATATGTTCAGTGTTAAAACCAATTGCAATTACTTCATCAGGGCACCATGAATCTATGAGTCTTAAAATAATGGATCTGGGAATAGCTGAATCTATTTTGAAATAAAAAGATGATTTGAATTTTGATAATCTAAAATGAAAACTCGATTCTTTAAAAAATTCATCATTTGTAATAGAAAAGATAATTTTTGCATTGTTTTGTAAACTAAATTGAAGCTTCATATATTGTGAGCCGGTAGCATTAATATTCAATACATGCTTGTTTGTATTATTATATATTTCGATAATATCTAGAACTTTCAAGAAAGTGGCAAAACTAGAATTGAAATCTATTCTTCTAATGAATCTGAAATCACTGTTAGACTGATCTCTGTTGGAAGGGACTTCGCCAATTCAATGTACTCCTGTAATTTCTGGTCAATTTTGATTGACATAGCTAGCTCTGATTCTCTGATGTTTAAACATTTTGCAGTTTCTTCACTGGTTTTGTTGTTTCTACCACCAAAAATAGTGGTTTTTTTGATTTTGTTTAATTTGCAGTAAGTTTTTCCGAGATACTCCGAACAGCGCCACATCTCTTTGTGCACTGCCACAGATGCGGCGCAGTTCTGCATTTTCCGTTGTCGCTGTTTTTTTTGATTTTTTAGAGATAAAGCGTTTCAGTAGGCGTTTGTTCAACCCTTTTTTTCTTGATTTTGATGCTAAATATTAGTATTTTCTCTTCCACTCGTATTCTCTCAAACTCCAGAACCATTATATCTCTTGTTTCCCTGAATAAATCCTTTTCAACTGTTCAATCCTTATTTTTTAAACCTTACCCAACAAATAATCACAAGATACTTATCAATAAAAGAAATTTTACAATGACTGCTCAAGATAGATTACAAAACGTCAATTCAGTTTTATCTCCTCCTTCATCAAGCTCAATTGTTCAACCTGAAGATATTCCAGAAAGACCATATAAGACAACTGTTATTGGTTCAGGTAATTGGGGTTCAACAATAGCTAAAGTTATAGCTGAAAATGCAATTGAAAGACCTCAAGAATTTTATAAAACTGTTAAAATGTGGGTTTTTGAAGAATTAGTTAATGGTGAAAAATTAACTGAAATTATTAATACTAAACATGAAAATGTTAAATATTTGCCAGGTATTAGATTACCAAGTAATATTGTTGCAGTTCCTGATATAGTTGATGCTTGTTCAGATGCTGATATTATAGTGTTTAATATTCCTCATCAATTTTTACCAAGAATTCTAAAACAATTAAAAGGTAAAGTTAATCCAAATGCAAGAGCTATTTCTTGTTTAAAAGGTTTAGAAGTTACTCCAAATGGTTGTAAATTATTATCAAGTTATATTACTGAAGAATTAGGTATCTATTGTGGTGCTTTATCCGGTGCTAATTTAGCTCCTGAAGTTGCTAGATGTAAATGGTCTGAAACTACTGTTGCTTATAGAGTTCCATCTGATTTTAGAGGTAAAGGTAAAGATGTTGATCAATCTGTTTTAAAACATTTATTCCATAGACCATATTTTCATGTTAGAGTTGTTAGTGATGTTGCAGGTGTTTCAATTGCAGGTGCTTTGAAAAATGTTGTTGCAATGGCTGCTGGTTTTGTTGAAGGTTTAGGCTGGGGTGAAAATGCTAAATCTGCTGTTATGAGAATTGGTTTAGTTGAATTAGTTAAATTTGCTGAATTATTTTTTAATGATTGTGATCCGGATACTTTTACTAAAGAATCAGCAGGTGTTGCTGATTTAATTACTACATGTGCTGGTGGTCGTAATGTTAGAGTTGGTAATTATATGGCTACAAATAAAGTTGGTGCTAAAGAAGCTGAAGATGCAATTTTAAATGGACAATCATGTCAAGGTATTCACACAACTAGAGAAGTTTATGAGTTCTTAGCTAATGTTAATAAATTGGATGAATTCCCATTGTTTACAGCTACTTATAAGATTATTTATGAAAATCTACCAATTGAAAAACTTCCTGAATTATTGGAAGCTTCTGAAGATTAAATGTGATGTCTTAAAGGTTTTTTTTGTTATGTTATAAATGTACGTATAGTTTCTCTTAATATTAGTTTATATATATTCGTATAGATACATTTCTATATATTAATTCACTATTTCAACGAACCCATAAACAAAAATCTCTCCAATTCCTTCTCTTCACTCCACTGAGTCCACTGACATTTTTTTTATTTTTTCTCGACTCACTTTAAATTTGAACCGATTTTAACTGATTTTATACCAAATTTCAACACAACTCCTTATCGGTTTACACATACACAACTGTTTAAGATCTCTCCGTATATCTAGAATGTTAATGCTAAGATCAATAGGTATTCGTACCGCAGGCTCTGCTTTAAAGGCCTCCACAGTTAAATCATTCGGTACATCTACAATCTCATCAAGATTATCTCCAAGTTTTAAAAAGAGTATTCAATCAATTAGATTTAATTCAACTAGAGCTAGAGCTGCTGGATTTACAGCTGAAGAAATTGAATTATCAAGAGTTATGTCATGGCAAGATTTTTTAAATTTAAGAAAACAACAACGTAGAATATCTTTGATTTCATCAGGTGTTGCATCATTATTAGCTGTTATTGGTACATTTGCATATGTTGAAAATATTGCTATTGATCCAACGGAAACAATTTTTGGATTTGATATGTTTACTGTTTCACTTGCTGGTATGGTTGGTATGTCATGTATTGGATTTGTTTTAGGTCCACCAATTTTAGGTGATCCAATTTTTTCAATTATAAATAGATCACAAATTAAATCATTTAATGTTAAACAAAAATTATTTTTAAGTCATATTAAAAAAATGAGAGTTGATGCTTCTCGTCAATCTATGAATAATCCTGTTCCTGATTATTATGGTGAAAAAATTGGTTCTCTGAATGATTATAGACAATGGTTAAGAGATTGTAATGAATACAGAAGAAAAGCTAGTGAATTTTTATAATTTAGTTGAATGATTGATTGATTAACTTAGATCATGTATATCTAGTTTTTTGCTTAATTTGCTTCAATGTTTCAAAGAATTTGTTGTCTTTATTTTTTTTAAGAAAAAAGAATTTCAATTTTCTTTTATTTTATTTTATCCTAATTTCCTTTTTTATTATTATTATTCAATGATTTCATATTTTTCTCCTACTTATTTATACTATCCTTTCTGTATATATTATTAACTGTGTTTTTTAAATTAAATTGTAGGGAACTCAAAAAACCGCGCCACGTGTGGCTGGCAGCACAGCCACACCTTTTCAAGTTTTCTGAACAGACAAAGATGATGATGAAATGGTTATTACTAGTCCTTTAAAAAAGGTATTAATTTCGAAATTTAATTAAGAATATCATGTCTCAACCACCTTCTATGGGATCTGCAACAGAAGATTTATATTTACAAAATTATTCATTTACAACGGCAGCAGCAATAATTGGATCTGTTGATAGAAAAGTATTTGTTTTATTAAGAGATGGTAAAACATTATTTGGAGTTTTAAGAACATTTGATCAATTTGCAAATTTAGTGCTTCATGATACAATTGAAAGAATTTATTTAAAAGATACAAAAGAATATGCAGAAACTGATAAACCTGAAATTTATTTAATTAGAGGTGAAAATGTTGTAATGGTTGGTGAATTAGATATTGATAAAGAAGATGAAGTTTTAAAAAATTATAATAAAATTGATTTTAAACAAGCTGAAAAAGTTTGGAATGAACAAAAAGAAAAAGATAGATTGAAATATAAATTAGAATCTGAAAATTTATTAAAGAAAGGTATGTGTGATCTTCATACAATATTTTGAAGTAGTTTTTTTTCATTTTTGTCATTACGTCTTATAGATAAATTGGGTGTACTTTTTTCTTTATTGTATATATTATAATAATAATGATATCGGCATGTATTGTTTGAGCAATTAAGTAATGCAGAATAAATTAAAAATCTATAAAATAAGATATAGTATATGTGATAGAAAACTTTATAATATACAAAAACAAAAAAAAACAAATATTAGTTATTAATTAATCTTATTTCTTCTTAGGACCAGGTTCAACAGAATCAAATACAACACCTTCTTTATCAGCAAATAATGTATAATTAGGATCTTTACCAATTGGAAATCTTTTAATTTCACCACAATTACATTTAACTTCAATTAAATCACATTTTGATAATTTATCTTTTGATTCGTTAGTTAATCTAATTTCACATTGTGTTGGAATTTGTAATCTTGAACATGATTTACATATAGTTCTTTTTATATTTGGATGTAATTTTAAAACAGATTTTTTTGAAACTAAATCTAATGTTCTTAAATATGATCTTGATATAATTTCAAATGATTGTGGTGAATTAGAGTTTTGTGAAATGATGTTTTTAGTTGACATGATTGTTCCTACCTTATATAAATATGTTAATCTTTGATAATGATCTCTTTTTGGTATTTGAGTTGGAACTCTAGGAACTTTAGATTGTTTATTTGATTGATTTTGCTTGTTTTTTTTCTGATTTTTTTCAGGAGGCTGTGACTTGTTGATCACTTCTTTATTATTATCCATATTGTATCTGATTCTGTGTTACTGTGGCATATTTTGTTGGATTTCTGTGATAAGATTCGTTTATAAAGAGAGTGAAAAAATTGAAATTGTTAAAGAGCGATTTTGAATAAACGTAAACTCGATGGCAAAACATCAACACAGTTCTACTTCCTTTTAATCCTGTTTGTTCACTACAATTGATCACATCTATTCCTAGTTTGTCATGAGTGGTTACGATAGAGCTTTATCCATCTTCAGGTACGTTTTTTCCGTTGGGTTTTACGGGTTTTGGTTGCCTTCCAAATCCGTTTCAAGATTAAGCAAGTATACTAACTTTTCATATATATGAAATAGTCCTGATGGTCATGTTTTTCAAGTCGAATATGCCTCTGAAGCTGTGAAGAGAGGTACAGCAGCAGTTGGTGTCAAAGGTGATAGTATAGTTGTGTTAGCTTGTGAAAGAAGAACAACATTAAAATTACAAGATCCAAGAATTACTCCATCAAAAATAAATAGAATTGATAATCATATTCAATTAGCATTTGCTGGATTAAATGCAGATGCTAGAATCTTGATTGATAAAGCTAGAGTTGAAGCTCAATCTCATAAATTAACTTTAGAAGATCCAGTTACTGTTGAATATTTAACTAAATATGTTGCTGGTGTTCAACAACGTTATACACAATCTGGTGGTACAAGACCTTTTGGTATTGCCACTTTAATTGCTGGTTTTGATGAAAATGACAAAACTCCAAGATTATATCAAACTGAACCTTCAGGTATATATTCAGCTTGGAAAGCTAATGCAATTGGTAGAAGTAGTAAAACAATTAGAGAATTTTTAGAAAAAAATTATCCAAAAGAAGAAGATAAAGATAAAGAAGAAAGTAAAATGGATGATTCAAAGACTATTAAATTAGCTATTGAAGCTTTATTAGAAGTTGTTCAAACTGGTTCTAAAAATATTGAAATTTCTATATTGAAGCCTAATAAAGTTGTTAAATCTTTAACTAATGAAGAAATTGAAGAATATGTTAAAAAGATTGATGAAGAAAAGAAAGCAGAAGCTGAAAAGAAGAAACCAAAAAGAAAAGATTAAGCAATATAATGTTAAATATTAATTAATTAATTAATTAGATTGTATATCTGTATTTTTTTTCAAATAAATAAATAATGTTTTCCGTTTTAATTTCAATTATGATTACTGAAAGTATTTTTCATAAAATCTCATAGGAGTCGTAGAATATATACAAAAAAAAAACAATATATGTACAATGCAACTTATCTATCTATAAATCTTTAGTTTTACCTTGAACTTCAATAATTATATCATCATCACTCAATCCAGAAGAAGAATCAATGATAAAAGTTTTTGATGGGAATAATCCAGCTGGAATGATTTCAATTGCAACAACACTTCTACCAATATTAGCACTTGGTTCACTAAAATCTTCAAAAAATGGTACATCTAAATTTCTTAAACAAACATTAACAATTGCAATTTCTTTATCTTCATCTTTATTATATAATTTTCTAGATTGTGTAACCATCATAACACCTTCTAAATCAGTTAATGTATGAGATGTATTATAAGTATATTGAACACCATCAATTGAACCTAAGGCTAAATTATTAATATCTTTAACATTTTTAAAAAAATCTGCAATTTGATCTTCATTATTCCAAAAAGCATCATGAATACGTCTTAATTCAAATGTTGCTAATTCATTATTGATTTGTTCAGGTTGTGGTAAATAACCTTTATCAATTGTTTGATTTGGTTTAAAAATTAAATTTGAATCTGATAACATATCCCATCTTTTTTTTGAATCTTTTTTATATTTCCATTGTCTACTTTTATAAAAAGCATATGAACCAATTACAATTGGTGGTACAATCATTATAAATAATGGTAATGCAACAAATATAAATAATGAACTAATTGCTGTTATACCAATTAATAATTTTAAACTATCTGGAATTTTATCAAATAATCTTGAAAAAATTGATGTACTTATGAAATTTTTAGGTGGATGATTGTATCTTAAGTTTAATGAAGTTGAAGAAAAACATCTTTTATTTAAATAAAGTTGTGATAATATTGGTGAATTAGTAGTATTTTGTAATGATTTGTTGTTGATGGATTTTGTAGATAATAGTCTTGTTCTTGTGATTGATGATAGTGATAGTAAAGCACCTTGCAGTGGTATCTTTGCCTGTGGTCTCAAAGAGAGCCCTAATCGTGTTAACACCATGGTTATTTGTAGTTTAAAAGTGTTACCACTGTTAAAAGTGGCAAAATTTGAATTTGAATCTGAGCGAGTTTATAAAAGAGCAATACAAAAAATTAAACTATAGGTATAAGTATGAGTCTATGATACTCCTGTTTTGCAAATTATCATTTAGATTATGCTGCTCAGATAAGCTATTACTGTGATTCAGTTGAAAAGAATCTGTTATAATACTTGATGTTTTCTTGAACTTGTGTCCAGACCGGCTGCTTCACCTCAAAAGTCATAACCATCATCTGAATAAAACTCTTATAATCTTTATTACCATCATCTGTTGGACCAGCTAAACTTATATTATCTATAACATAAACCATATGGATTATTAACTGACGAATTAAAGGAGTTTGAAACACCATATGATGTATTATAACATGGCAGTTCAAGTCATCCATCTCTTAATTGAATGAACTCTCTTGTATTGCCAACATCTGAAAAATGTCTTACCATCAATAGTATACTATTTGCTAAAGTTTGTATCATGATCAAATCCAAATCTCTTGTTTGGGGAAGAATGCATAAAGTCCACAAAACATTTACCTGATTATTCTTCATCAAATGATTATTATAGTTAAAATTATTGTTCTCATACTTGAAATTTAAATTATACAAAACCAATTCATTATTATTGTCACTATATTTGAATTGTGATTTGTCCATTATAATTAGTAATTACTCAACTAAAAATACATCTAAATTCACACATTTGAATGATTAATTAATATTTATCAACTCAACAAGAATTAAAAATACCTAACTAACTGATATTGGAGAACAAAGTATTTAGTATTCCAGCATAATTCCCTAAAACTTACATTCAAACTCCTATACGAGTTCATTTAGGTTTAGACTGTACAAGTGAAGGATCTTTAAAGAGGTCGACTCTCCGTTATAGAAGTTTTCAAATATATATGGTTTAATTACAATTACAATTAATTATAACTATTAGTTAATTATATAACCAGTTGCATGTTGTTGTTGATTATTAAACTCGCCGATAGGGTAGGTTCATCAAAAACTAAAACTCACCATATTCACTTATAATTGATTGTTTAATTGTTTAAATATTTATGCATGTTGATGAAGATTTCCAAATTAGGTAGGATGTATTACCTCTGGGTTATATAGAATTGAGAAAGAAATTCATGTTCCAAAACTTAATTCATGACTTAATTAACTAAATGTTACAGTTATAGTTATAGTAGTTATACATACTTAATTATATATAATTATAAAGAATTTAAAGTTGAAAGATATTGGAAAATCTGGTCTTTGAATATTGGCCGAATTAATTTGGAACATACAGCTATAGATGATATGATTAATTCAATTCTTGTTGGGTCAAACTAATTATACTCCTAATTATATTATATCATAATGATTAATAGAAATAGTTATTAACCACTTAATTGAAATCGGTATTCAATTTAATACACATATTTTCAAATTATCAGGAATTGCAAACATGATTATATTGATATATTAATTGTATTAATTATAATTAAGAATTTAATTGGAGAATTTACTGATGTTCCATGCACTGCAATTTGGGCTCTATAATAGATTGACTTAATCAGACCAGCTAGACCATGATTCGATCGGTCATTTATCATTTATCATTTATTTGTATATTTAATGTAATTGAAACAACATGTTCGATCCTGATCCTGTACGTGATATAAAGATATACATGTTTAGTATAATTATAATCAATCAATTAACGTAGGCCATTTATGTATAGAAGTAATATGTGAGTTTATGGATATGAAAATCGGCAAGTTTTATGCATCTCTAACGGTCAACGTTTCATCGCCTTAATTTAAATTAATAAAATTATTAATTATTATTAGAAATTTATTATATAAAATATCTAAAAATCAGAAAACCATATCATCCATGGCCATATATATTTGGTATGATATACTGTATGCTATATATTTATACGTATAATAGTCGTATATATTGTGAAAATACTTACTTAAAGTGGAAATCAATATAAACGAAAACATAAACAAACTAGATACGCCTAATACTATAGCTATGAAGCTTGAACCTTGAACCTTTGGTAATTAACACAATATATACCCGGTCATTATACAGTAAATATACTATAGTATAAATTGTTTTGCGTGGATTATAATTTTTAAAAAGGGCATGTGCATGGTAGCAAAAAAACTCTTAGAACGCCAAAGTTGCTCCCACCTCCCTCAGGCTCCCTGTACATACTGTTCATGTATGTTCTGTTTCTTTCAATGTTTACAGATTTACAGTCGTTTCAGTCGATTAATAAATTGAGTCCAGATATTATGAGTGTAAGCTAGGTAAAAAGCACTTGTATATTATACAATATTATACATCCCATGGACCCATGATTTGTTTCTTTACAATTCTCATAGTTGATATGTTATATCGATCTGTAGTGTTCTATTTAACTGACTTAGTTAAAATATACACATATGTTGTCATGTTAATAATATATATATCATCATGAAGAAACTGTTTTGTCACATGTTAATTGAGTTTTTTGATCGATTGAAAAACTTTTCATGTATAT
>JAJLZM010000423.1:0-17725 GCA_030572235.1 Ambrosiozyma kamigamensis
TTTGATATACTCATTTCATATATTTCAAATTTTCAAATTTTCAACTGATATAGAATATGAAAGTTGAACCTTTAAAATTTCTTAAGGATGTCTTTATTCCTATTCCTCCAGCAAGAAATATTTCTAGAAAAGAAAATGTTACTACAACTTTAGATGGATATGGTGTTGATTTATCTAATAAAAAAAGTTCAGATCAAGAGAAAACAACTCCAGTGTTATCAGTTCAACAATCTCAACTTGAAGATGATATAGAAGAATCTGCACAATTTCAACAAGGTCATACTCATAGAAATCTTTCAAATAGACAATTACAATTGATTGCAATTGGTGGTGCGTATGTATTATTTTCTTATAATCAATATGATCAATATAATCAATAAGTACTAGTCATTAATCAGAATTAAATTAAGAAATAGATAATTAATTTCAATATAAAGAATCAATTTTTAAGATTCAAAAATCAATTGATTATGATATAGCCTCTGAGCCTCAAGACATGTTGTTTGTGGGCGTGCGGCGGTTGCGGCGCGACGTGCTTCGCGCGCTAAAAAAAAAATATTTAATTTACATGCTCACATGCACATTTTCAGATTTTGACTACACTTTTATTTCTCTTCACACAATCATTTGAATTGATACTAACTTTATATTAATGATAACTACTACAGAATTGGCGTTGGTTTATACATACAGTCAACTAGAACCCTTGCCAAATCAGGTTCTTTGGGATTGCTCCTCGGTGCTATGATTTGGGGTGGATTTCCAGTGATTTGCATCACTGTTGCTTGTGGTGAAATGGTTACTCAATTCCCAATTTATGCTCCATTTATTTCTATGGCAGAAAGATGTGTTGATGAAGCATTTGGTTTTATGGCTGGTTGGAATTTTTGGGTTTTACAAGGTTCTTTAATTCCCCTCGAAACTACATTATTTGAATCTTTAATTCATTATTGGACTGATGATTATTCGCCTGCTATTGTCTTTGTTTGTATTATTGTTGTTTATTTTTTCATCAATCTATGTCCCGTTGAATATTATGGTGAAGCTGAGTTTTGGTTAGGTATTACTAAAGTGCTTCTAGCTTTAGGGACACTAGTTTATGCTTTCATTACAATGGTTGGTGGTAATCCAAAACATGATGTTTATGGGTTTAGAAATTATACTCCTTTATTTCAAGAATATATACATACTGGAAACTTAGGTAAATTCCAAGGGGTTTTAGCATCAGTTATTTCATACTCATTTCTTATTGCTGGTCCTGAATATATTTCATCATCAGCTCCTGAAGTGAGAAATCCAAGAGTTGTTCTTCCAATTGCTTATAAGAGTATCTTTTATCGTATTTCCCTATTTTATTTTGGTGGTGCTTTAGCTATGGGTATTTGTTGTTCATCCGAAGATCCAGCTTTATTAGAAGCTTTAGATTTAGGTGCTCCAGGTGCAGGTTCAAGTGCTTTTACAATTAGTATGATTAATCTTGGTATACCAGTTTTACCTTCAATTGTTAATGTTGTTCTTATTATGGCTGCCTTTTCAGCAGGTAACTCATTTACTTATTGTGCTTCAAGAGCATTATACGGTATGGCAATTAATAAACAAGCTCCATCTATCTTTTCCCATTGTAATAAAGGTGGTGTTCCAGTTTATGCAGTTTTAGTTACATTAATTTGGCCATGTTTATCATTCTTGCAATTAGGTGAAAGTGCTTCAAATGTTTTAGACTGGATTATTAATTTAACAACCGCTTCACAAATGTTAAATTTTGTTGTTATTTTAGTTGCATTTATTGGATTTTTAAGAGCTTGTGATGCACAAAATATTGATAGAAATGCTTTTCATTTTAAAGCTATGTTTCAACCATACCTTTCATATTTTGGTTTAGCATTTACAGTTATGATGGTTGGTGTTCAAGGTTATACAGTGTTTTTACCTGGTAATTGGTCAGTTGAAACTTTCTTATTTTCTTATTTGATGGTGTTTGTTGATATTGCTTTGGTTATTGGTTATAAACTTATTAAGAGAACTAAATTAGTTAAACCTGAAGAAGCTGATTTAAGAACAGGTTTAGATGAAGTTGAAGCTCATGAAAAAGAACTTGCTGCTTATGAAGCAATCAATGGAACTCCAAAACGTACTATCTATGGTCGTTGTATGAGTTTGATCTTTGGTAATTAATTAGCTTAATTTTTGTCTTTAATTATATTGTTTTCATCTTTGGTTTTTTTAATTTATTATTTTTGTTTATGCATTTTGTTAATACTTGTTATATTATTTGATCTACGTATAGTTGTAACTTGTAAACTTATAGTATTTGAAAACGTGTATCGGAATTGATATATATGTTCACGTGTTTTGAGCCTCACCTTGAGTGCACCCCTGCACTCCATTGTTCAAATTCCGAAATCAATCTTTTAATTTCAGGTGATGAATTTGGTGAATTTGGTGAATTTGAAATGAAAATAAAACAACTTAATCTTAAAGCAACAAAACTCATACTTTTTAACATAGAATTACAGTCTATTATCTACAATGTCTGCACCTGAAGGAATACTTTTTGATAACGATGAAAATAAATTTCGAAAGAAACCAAATAAGAAATTGACTTTATCAACAAGTAAAGTGTTGTTACAACAAAAGCTTCATCAATTCAAACTACAAATATATAAGAGAGATAAGAGCACTATATTCAAATTAATCATTTCAATACTGTTATTTGTATTCATAATAAGTTGGTTAAATAAGCCAACGTCAAATCCAGCACCTTATGTTTATGGACATAAAAAAATTAGAAATTATTTTGATTTTCAGAATACTAAATATCATGAATTATTAAATAGTAAAATATCAAATAATCATGATAATATTGGATTTGGGAAAACAAATTTAGAAAATTTAAGAGCTAAACCTGGTGCACCATTTAAACTTTCTGATCCTGGTATATTTACTGATAATTTAGAATTAATTTCAAATAATAGAAAATCACTTGAAAAAACTGGATTATTTAAATTATCTAAACCAAAGAGAAAGATTTATATGATTTTAGGTAAATCTCCAGAAGTTGGTTTAAGACAACAAAAATCAAAAGAAAGTTGGTTAATGGAAAAATTATCAATTTTAAATAAAAAACATTATAGTGAAAAACATGGTTATGAATTAATATTAGTTAATTCAATTAATGATAATATTGGATTATATCAAAAGAGATATCAACATGAATTTAGAGAAGGTTGGGAAAAAATAGATATATTAAGAAGAATAATGAAATCTCATACATTAGAAGATGATAAAATTGAAGAATGGTATTGGTATTTAGATATTCATACATTAATTATGGAACCTGAAAATTCAATTGATGATTTAATTTTTAAAAATTCAGATTATTTTTATAGAGATTTACAATATTTTAATCCAAATAATTTAATTATTGATGAAGAATTAAATCAATTTTTATTAGGTTCAACATTAAAAGAAACAACTAGTTTAAATTCAGTTGATTTAATATTAACTCAAGATTGTAATGGAATAAATCTAAATTCATTTTTAATTAAGAAATCAGATTGGTCTAATTTATTATTAGATTTAATTTGGGATCCAGTTTTTTATCAACAAATGCATGCTCAATGGGCTAAGAATGATAATAATGGTAAAAAACATACATTTACATTAAAAACAGATGATTATGATCTAAATGGATATAATAATGATTTAGAAGAAAAGAACTGTTTAGAATATTTATTTAATACACAATATTGGATTAGATCAAGAATTGGTTTTATGCCAATTAGAAAATTTAATTCATTATCAAAAGATTTTTGTAATAATGAAAATGATGATTTAGAAATTGATGAATTTGATAATTCATTGTTAGGTAGTTCATCACAAAAATTAACTCAAGATTATTTAGATGATAAATCTAATTTCCATTATAATGAAACAAATAGAGATTTCTTAGTTAATTATATGAATTGTGAAAAGTATCATAATTGTTGGGATAGATTTTTAGAATATAGTGGAATATATGAAGATTTACATAAACGTTGGTATAAGAATCTTTTTTAATTGTTATTATTTTAATGTTTTTGTTTATTTAATATGACTGCTTCTTTGGGTCTCTTCTTCTTCTTCTTTTCATTTGATTTGCTTTGTATGTTTTATTATATGTACTTTTTATATACTGTATTTACGTTTCCATTACATGTAATAATACAAGTAGTAATTCCGTTAAAGAGAGAGTTTAAAACTACCCAAAAGAATATTAATAGAAAGCGGACTATTCTTAATTAAACCTAGATCAATAAATAAATAAAAATAAATAAGACAAAACAAATGAAATAAAGAGTAAAAGAAGACAAATGGAATATTAATTGTCATTTAGTTCTCCATCTCCATTTCTGTCTTTCTAATTCAGATAACCCATTATTACCATTAACAATAACTCTACTTATATAAGTACCAATTACAGGCATCATCATAAAAGAATCAGCAGCCCAATCACCAGGACAAACTATTAAATTTTGAATTTGTGGATGCTCACATAAAAGTAAATCAGCATCAGCATATTCAGTAATCCAACATAATTTTAAATCATTAAGTGATCTTTCTTGTAATTCAGGTAAAACTTCATGTACATATTTCCTCACCATTGATTCAGATTTTAATAATATTGATTCTTCATCCATTACTTTTTTAAACATTGAAGCAGAAAATACTTCAGTTGCAACTAATAATTCATCTGAGTTATAATCAATTGGTTCAAAGAAAAATCCTTTATCATTATTAAATATAATTGGAGAATCTCTAAATTTTTTAACTTCATCATTTGTTAATTGAATCTTAGCTATTGCAAAACAACGTTCTTCAGTTTCAGGTCTAAATGGAATTAATTTTTCAATTTCATTACCAGCAATACATAAAGCAAATCTATCAGCTTTATATAAATCACCTGAACTTGATATAATTGAATCTAATTTATTATTTTCAATATTAAAATTAAAATGAACTATATTACCTTCAGAACCTAATTTGAATTGAACACCTAAATTTAAACATTCATGAAATGCATTATATAAAGCACCATGAGAATCAATCCAACCATCATCTTTTTTTAAATAATAAGCAAACCAATTATTTAATTCGCCTGTTAATACAGGAACATGTTTTTTAATTTTTTCAGGGGTATCTAATAAAACAGCATCCGGATTTCTAATTAAAAATCCATTAAGTCTATTATTTAAATAATTTAAATCACAAGCAGAATATAAAAATCCAGTTTGATGAAAACATGAACTTAATATTGGATCAAATTTCCAAATTTGTTTTGATTCATATCTAATTCTAGTATTCAAATCTAATTCTTCTGTATATTCTAAAGTATGAAATAATTGTTGTGGGAATCGTTCACCTTTTGAATTTATTGAAGGAAGTCTAGTTGATTTATCAAACACAGTTATATTTTTAAATCCTTGTCTAGCTAATGTTAAAGCAGTTGATAAGCCAAATGTACCTGCTCCGATAACAATAATCTTTGACTGTCTATTTATATCTGAACCCATATTTGATTCTTTTAATAATTGTAACTGTAATACTGTAACAGTTGTAAAATTTGATTAGAGAGAAAAGTTCACAGTTTTAAATAAAATAAAATTAATATATGGCTGATGCCATCGTATAATCGGCCAATCAGATGACATCATCTGCCAGTAAATCTGCTCTAAGTTTCTACTTTCAACACACCAGCTTCAAATGGCTCAAATTGTTGTAATTATAGCACAAGATGTTCGAAATCATCATAGTGTCATCATAAAATACGACCGAAAAAAACTGCGCTCGGGCAAAAATAGTCACGTGTGCGTCACATGATACGCACCCAAAACTGTCACGTGCACTGCTACCTTAGCAATACATTATCCAAAAAGAGCTGAATTGAATCAACTACGACGTATTTAAAATTGTCACTTTTTTGAAGTTTTTTCGTTTCAATTGACTCCCTAACTAGTGATCGACTGTATATAATAGTTCCCGGAAGAACATTTGCTCAAATACAGTACCACTACCGGAATATACGATACTCCTGGTTTAATTTTAAATGTTTTACAACTTTTACAGTAACATTAGGAAAGTCGCTGAGCCGCTTGTCAGCCTCTCCGCCGCCGCCGCACAGCCATCTTCTTTCTTACGTAAGCAAAATCAAAATAATTTGAAAACGAGTTAAATTTAAAGAGATGATAATACAATTACTTGATGGCATAAACTACCCACTAAATTGGAAAACTATCACATAACAATCGCACACCAATTCACTTTCTTTTGATAGTCTGTCTTCCCTGTTACAATAAAATGGAAGACCTCATATCAATAGAGTTAAAAGAAAGAATATCTCAGGTATCTTCATTCATTAAACAACAAAACATACCGAAAGATGTTGAAAAGTTCTTAGTTAGTGTATCAAAATATTATAGTCAAGAATCATTTAGTGAAGACTTTTGCAATCTATGCTTAAAAACTCATAAGGATTATCATGAATTATGTCCATTTCAATTTAATCGTGAATTAAAAGATAGATTAACATTTTGTCCAATTCATAAAACTTGTTCAAAATTAATGATTAAAGGAAACGTTTTACAACATTTTATTAGATTCCATTGTAAATTAGGTGTCCCCGTTACTAATGGTTATGTTCTTGAAACTTTATTTTATTGTTTATTTATCTTTCCAACTAATTCTTTATTAATTGATGTATTAAGTGATTATTTAATTATTATTGGTAATGGTGATATTAATTTACTTGATGAATCTGAATTCTCACAATTGAAAACAAGATTTGTTGATACATTACATCAATTATTTATAAAAGAAGATATGATTCCAAAAATTTCAATAATTATAAATTATAAACCAAAATTTAATTTAAATGATGAATTAAAAACAAGATTAATATTTTGGGATATAACTTCAAATTTTGGTAAAGGTTATAAAAGATTTAATTTTCAAATTAATAATTATAATTTAAATAATGATAATAATGATAATGAAAATGATAATGATAATGTTGATGAATTTCAATCAAATATTAATGATGTTATAGATTTAGAATTAAAAAATTTAAAATATAATTCTTATGATGAATCAAAATATAATAAAATTAATTCTTGTTTCAATGTGGATTGGATACGGAATAGTTATGTCTTACAAACTTATGCTGCTTTTAGATATTATAATAAAGATAAAATTATTGAAGATTTGAAAAAAGGTAATTCTTTAGAAATATTTGATATTACTGATGTTGCTAGTCCTTCTTCTAATAAAATATCTAATTCTGATAAACCAATCTTTTTATCTGATGATGAAGATGCAATAATGGAAATGGAAGAAGAAGAAAAAAATATTCAAAAAGAAGAAATTAAGAAAGATAAAGAAAATAAGAAAGAAGATGTTAAGAAAGATAAAGAAATTAAGAAAGATAAAGAAATTAAAAAAGAAGAAGTTAAGAAAACTAAAGAAGAAGTTAAGAAAACTAAAGAAGAGGTTAAGAAAACTAAAGAAGTTAAGAAGACTAAAGAAGTTAAGAAGAATGATAAAAAGAAAGATAAGGATACTATTAAAGAAGATAAAGAAGAATCTGAAATTGAAATAGAAGAGACTGTTGAAAAGCAAGAGAGAGTGAAACCCGACAGCAAAGAAGAAAAGAAAGGTAAAAATGTTAAACTTATTGATCATAAAGATGAAGTTAAAGAAGATAAGAAAAAAGTAAAGAATGGCCGTAAAAAAGAGAACAAGATAGATCATATTTCATTAAATAGTGATTCCATTTCTCCTATTAAATCTGCTGATGTTATAGAAGATTTTACTGATGATGATAATATAAATAAACCAAAACAACAAATTAAATCAGATGATGAAGATGATAATGATGAACTCAATAAATATAAGCATACCAATAAGAAGAAGTCTACTAGAGCAAAAAGAACTGCCACACCAGCTAGAAGACCTCGTAAAGATAAATATACTCTTGATTCTGATACTGAAAATGAAGATTTAACTACAACTAAGCCTAGAAAGAAGAATAATAAAAAGACACCATCTTCTAAAATAGAAACTAAACCAATTGAATTAGATAAAGAGATCATAAAAGATACAAAATCATCTTCAAATCGTAGATCTAAGAAACAAATACCTGATGATATCATCAAACCTGAATTATATGTTCCTGATTATTCTTCCCGTTTACGTTCTAATAACAAAAACAAAATAATAACAATTGATGATGAATCTGAAATTGAAGAACTTGATCCTGAATCTGAAGATGATGATGATGATCCTAAACAAAACTTGAAATCTAAGCCTGTTTCACCTTCTTCTACTAAAAATATCATTTCAAAGAATGATTATAGTTCTAATTTATTATCTGATGGTAATAGTCAAAGTAGTAAATTCAATGGTATAAAACTATCTAAGCTTAATGCTCGTTCATCAAAATCAAAGAAAAATCAAATGGATATCATTAATGAATCTAGAAAGCAATCGTCTATGAATGGATTTCAAGAAGAACAAGATGATGTGGATATGGAAGAAGATAAGAAAATAAACAATTTAAAGAAAGATAAACTTAATAATAATAAAGTGTCAATTGGAAAGAGAAATGATAATGAGCTTTCAATTCATGATTTATTTTTAGAATCTCCGACAATTGAACCTTCACCTAAAAGACAAAAAATTCATTCAACAACTACAAGTTCAAAAGAAGAAGAAGAAGAAAAAGTGGAAGAAGGGGAAGAAGAAGAATTGAGTGATGATGATATTATGGAAGTTCCTGGCCCTCCACCAAGTACTAGTACTTCAAATTCAAGTAGAGGTAATACATCAAGAAAGAGAAAAGTTCCTAAGATTAATGAAATTTTTCCAACTCCAAAGAAACAACAACGACAACGGCAGAAGAAGAACCAACAAGAATCACAACAGAAAGATGAAGAAGATACTGATGATATTATAACTGAAGATGATGTTGATCTGCTTCATACCAGTTCAAGTCAAGAAACTGAATTAAATATAACAGAAAATCATTCAAGTGAACATTTTGAACCTTCTAGAAATTCAAGGAAACGTACAGTTGAACAACAAGAATCAATTTTGATTGAAAGTGAATCAGATGGTGATGCTGATGCTGGTGTTGATGATAATATGAGTGATGATGGTGATTATTGTGATTTTCCCCAACTTCTAGATGATTTATTATTTGATAATTGTACAATGAATTTATCAGCTTTAACAAATATATTGAAGAAAGTAATTGATGCTTCCAACAATTCACGTTACAATTTAAGGTTGATTCATCCAAAATCTAAAGGTGTTCTACCGCATAGTACGGTCTTTATATATCCATTGCAATGTAAGAATGAAATTGCAGTGTTAGTTGGTTATGCTCCATCTGAAACCCATGTGAAGAGATCAGGTAAAATTAATGTTCAAGTGATTTGTATAGGTTCAGAATATGCTCAAGCTATCATTCAAAAGAGACTGAAAAGTATAAATTCAAAAGTTGTGTTTAAAGGTTATAGGCTAAATGATTTAGGTTTGATTCCAGTCAATTCACCTGAATTATTATTTACGATACTAACTAAACTCATTAAACATATTCATTTAATTGATCTTGATGATGTTAAGGCACATCCTTTATATGGAGTTTTACAAATGGTTAGTGAGCATGATCTAAAGAGTTATAAGGAAACTCTTAGAAGTTTAAAACCAGAGTCATCAGAAAATTAATTATTCTTTGCTTTTTTTACATTTTATTATGAGTTTAGATTTTACTATTCTTTTTCATTTATTTCATAATTAGAGATTTTTTGTACTTTTATATAATATATTTATGTATATTTTCAATTCTATTTAACAATGGTTGTTGTATTAATTCGAATTCGAAAACAAAGAGTTGGACAGCTAGGACTCTAATAGGAGTAAAAACTTCAACAAATAAAAATCATAATTAGTAAAGTAATCTTTGCATGTTTATTACCAGCCTGTATATCAGATTCTTCTGCTAGTAATCGTATATAGGTTGTTTAAACAATATGTACAGAATTAATTTTAATATTTTATTTGAGGATCAATATATAGAACTTCAATCATCCAAGAAAAAAACATAGAAATTAAGATACAAAGAAAGAGGAAGCGATAAACAAAATGATCACATCAAAATAAAAATCAAAAATACCATTTAATTCCACGTAAACATTGTTTTAAATAGATCTATAATATTCAAAAGATGTATATGAACCTAGATAATTAACCCATGATTTTCAAATGTTCATAAAACGTGTTTTCGGCAGGAAATTTGCAAAAAACGAGAAAAAATCTTGAAGTATGAGAAAGCATCGCCCAAGCGACTAGGGCGGTTAATCACGTGTAGATGGGGCTATGGCTCAATGGTAGAGCTTTCGACTCCAGATTTGGTTTCTATCAGCAATCGAAGGGTTGCAGGTTCGATTCCTGTTGGCCTCATTCTTCAATTTTTTTTTATTCTGAGAGAAAAACGCGTATTGAAAAATTGAAAAAATTAGTAAGATCAGAGATGAGTTGTTGTTTATAACAACTTTTTTGCCCTTTTTAAGATATCAACTAACCAATTTCACCATGGCATTCTTTAGCTCAAGATTTTTGAACTACACTAGAATCTTATTTCTTACTTTTGTTTCATATAAATTATTAGTTGATCCACATGCTGTTCTTGAATACAATGCTGTTCTTGTGTTAGCCACTTCAATGAATTTGCCTATATTGTTGGTCAATGATAATTCACCAATTTATGGTACATTAGCTGTTCTTTTGTTTGCTATCTGTTTCACTGATTTAATGCCTTTACTTGATGAAAACGTGCAATATTTTGAATTAGTTGTTCCAATGAGATTAACCTTATATTTATGTTTAGGTTTCTACACATGTGTTGGTGAAAATGTCTACATATGTAATTCTTTAGTGTTTGCCTTTTGTTTCTTTGAAGGTTGGACTAGTATTTTGATTTATTCTACTTTAAGAGAAGAAAAATATAAAAGACTTGAAAATGTTGTTAAAGAAGATAATGAATTACAAGAACAATATCAAAGAGGTGAATTAACTAGAGAACAAGAACAAACTGTTGAAAAAACTTTAGAAGAAAGAGAAATGGAAAAATTAATGGAGGAATTCAAATAATCATATTCTCTGTTTAACTATTTTATTCATATTTATTGATTTGCTAATTATTAGATTATACTCATACATGCTTTTTATATGCCACCTTTTTTTTAAAAAAAATACTTTTATATAACTCAAAAATTGAATTAACAAAAACTATTTAATAAATAATAACTAGTAAAATGTATTATATACATGTTTATTTCTTTTTACCCAAAGCAGAAGCAATATTAGCAGCTTCTTCAACGGCTCTACTGATACCAGATCTAACACCTTTGTCTTCCATAACAAGTAAACCACCAATAGTAGTACCACCTGGGGTACAAACCGAACTTTTCAAAGAAGCTGGGTGTTCTCCTGTTTCCAAAACCATCTTAGCAGTACCCTCCATAACTTTAGCAGCACACTCTTTAGCAGCTGCATAAGGAATACCCATTCTAACACCACCATCAATTAATGCTTCCATCATTAATAAACAAAAAGCAGGACCAGATCCAACTAATGCAGTAGCAGCATCCATATTCTTTTCAGGCAATTTCATAGCTAAACCAACAGGACTAATTAATTTCATAACAACATCTTCATATTGTTCAGCTTTTTCTGAAAATGAAACAATTGCTGTACCACATCCATATCTAGCTGGTGTATTAGTCATAACTCTTGCAACATAAGGAGAAATTGAACTAATTTGATCAATAGTCCAACCTGCCATTAATGATATAATTAATTGATTACCAGTAAATGAAGATTTCATTGAATTAATAACTGGTTCATACATAAATGGTTTTAAACCTAAAACAATGATATCAGCTTGTTTAACAGCTTCTTTATTTGCTTCACCATATGACACTTGCACTTTATCACCAAAAGTTTTCTTTAGATTAATAGCTTGTGGTTCATCAGAAACACATGCTGTAATTGAAGTTGGATATGGTTGGAAATCTGATTTAAGAATTGCTGATAAGACTGCTGTACCCATAACACCACATCCTAAGATTGTTAAATTGTAATTTTCTAAACTAACTGGCATTTTGATTATAATTGAATTAATAAGAGTGATGATATACCAATATCTTCAATTAATGTTTTGTGGGGAATGAAAGAGGTTTTATATGAATTTATATGAATTTTTGATTATGATCAATTTTTTTGATTTTTCAACATTTCCACTCTATGAGCAGGTTTCCGCGAGAGTCACGACAGAACATTTGTTGTGGTCGTGTGCAGGTGAATCCTAACTGTTGAAGCAGCTGGTTTTTCTATAAGGTTTCTAAAATCCTAGTTTTTACTTAGTTTTTTCTAATATCCAATTTTCATGTTGAGAATAATCAAAGGAGAAGATGCATGCTCCAGAGAGATGAATTATTTCACTACATACTTTTAGAATGAAAATGAAAATAATAAAGATTCCATTAACTAAACTTTCAAAAAAGATTGAACTGAAGTTAAAAAGACCCACAAAATAAATGCTTTTAGCTTGTGACTTTATGAACTAGCTAGGCAAGATGAATACATATTTGAAATAGTTTTAATTACTCTTTGACTTCAGTTTTATTTTCAAACTAAAGTGGGCTACCATATTTCAGGTTTTCTAGTAGAACACCAACATACTGGCTAAAGCTTGCAGACCAGTTTGATTCCTTAAACATACTCGAAACAATTTGAATACATATAGTTAGGCTAATCATTTCATTCATAAAACATCCATGAATCCTCCTAGACGTGTCAGTAAATACTGGTATCTTAGAAATTTCCTTTTTGGGATGACACAATGGTTAACAAATATTTAAGTAAAAAACTGTTTATAGAAATACTGACTGACTATAAATAGATCTACCAATTCCTTTGATATTTCAAATTCAAATTTGAAAAAAAATATGATTTGCTTCTAACTATATAACAAAAACTTATTAAACTCCTTACATTTTTTACAATGAACTCCAAATCTGCTTCTTCAAACTCTTCAACCAGTACTGACTCTGCTGACAGTAATATTAGGGACCATTATTACTCTGGTGTTAGTGTTAATGCTTGTATCATTGTTTAAATTAACTTAGCTAATGACAGCTTACAGTATTGTGCTTCCATTTTTTTGTTTGTTTTTAATTTACAACAATTTAGTTCTTTTGTTGAACTTCATAAATGATACCCTTTCTATAAAATGTTTAATTTATAATTTATAATTTATAATTTATAATTTATATAATGCTTAATGCTTAATACATAATACCTCATATATATATACAAATTGATCTCTGTATCTAATCATATACAAAGAATAACAAGCACTTTATAATATAACACAAAGTAGTATAAATTCCATGTAAGATCGAGTGAAACAACTTCAAACAAGTCTTAAACCATAAAAATAATGAAGTTTCCAAATCAAGTTATTAATAAGAAATAATGGAAAGTTATATATCAAATTTGATTTAAATATCTTTTGTACAAAGTTCATAAGTCAAAAGTGTTCGATATACCAAACAGTTTCAGTATAACAGAAACTTATTTCAGTTATCTTCAAGAGTATATAAAAAGGTAAGTAGTTCTCCATATTTGATGAACACCGAACATTATTCTCAAAAATCTTAACCATTCAAAAAAATCAAAAACTCTCAGAAATGAATTCCAAAAACACCTATACTCAAACCACCGAAAATTCTTCTAATCAAGATAATGCTGATAACACTATTATGAGTTGGCTTAATACTGTTCAAGTAGCTTATACATGTGTGATTGTTTAGCTCTTAGTTCAACTCCCAATATGTTTTGGTAATAACTTGCTGCTTCAACCTAAATTCTTTATCTTTTAATTATTTCAATTTCGATTAGCAAACTCACAACTATCTTATTATTTCAATTTGGTGCTTTTATTGTATTTTATGCTGCTTTATTTTTATCTTCAATACTTTTTGTATATGTATTACTTTAATTTTATATGAATTTGAATTTAATATATTTAAATATTTTTCTTTTTAATGTTAATGCGATGTCTATTATAATCAATGACCAATATACCTGTAAACTCTAACTTAAATGTAAAATAAAATGCAAAAATATTAACAATTTCTATTTATGATCTTGAAAACTTTCTTTATATCAACTCTAGGAATCAAAAACCATTCTTTATGAACACCACCATTTTCATTCTTACATGCTTCACAATATAATTTACCAAATCCATATAAAGCTCTTAATTCAGCATGTATCTTTTGTTCTGAAAGATAAGCAGCACTTGTAACAAATCCTCTCATCTTGTAATTAAATCTCATATAGTCATTTGTAGTTATATCTAATTTCTTAAGGTTATCAACAAGCAAACTAAGTTTATCAGATTTTGAAACTATTATATCATCTAATATTTTTGGAGTAATTAATTCAAAGTCTTGACGACATTGCCCTTCCCATTGAGCTAATCGTTTTTCAGGAGTCTGTGTAGTAAAACCCACCTTAATTAAAATATGATGTTTTGGATCAAATTCAGAACTTGCAAATTGAGATACAGCTTCACCTAAACCTGACTCGTTACCTTGCCTTAACCATTTTTCTCTAGCAGGTTTATGAGCTATTAGATGATGTAAAGTAAAGATGTAAATATACCCAGGTTTAGACCTACTATTTTGATTTTGATCTGGACCATTTGTTGCAACATAAACAAATGAAGAACTTCCATTAGTTTTTTGATCATTGTTTGGATTTCCTAAAATTCCATTTATTCCGCTTATTAATTCAGATGCTATTTTGTTTTTATTTGGAAGAGGAGGAACTAGATGATGTCCTTTTGATGGATCTTGATCTTTGTGATAACTACAAAATCTCTCATTAGAACCAGCAGCTATATTTTTCTTGCATCTGTCTCCTTTCTTTGTGACACCGTGACACTGTCCCATGATGACTTATTTGATATAGATAAAAAACTAGCAAAAGAGAGTAGCATTAAATTGAAAGAAGTGGTGTACAACATTGGAAGGAGTTTTAATATGGGCTAACTAGAAAAAATTAAAAGTAAACAAAAAAGCACGGCTGTGTTGTGCGGCTCCATTTCAAAAATGATCAAATTACTACTAAATACACAGAGAAATAAATTAAATTAACCAAAGATTTCCAAACTATTTTTCCAACATTTTTCAATCACTTCTTTTTCATCACATCCTTTAGCACCAGCAACAATTTGTCCAACTTGACCAATAAGACAAGGTTCATTACGTGATTTGATCAATGGAGGTAAATATTTCTTTTCATTTTCTATATTTAAAATAAACTCATCAAATTTCTTAGATTTGACAATTGGTATTGGAAGAAAATTGTTAAATTGAATAGAATCTTTCTTAGGTTGTTGCTTTTGCTTTTGTTTCTTTGGCTTTCCATTACTGGTTTGTGTTGTATCTGACTTTGATTCAGTTACAATCTTATTAGCATCTATTTCTTCTAAAGAGTTGTTGAGAGTACTTAAATCTGAAACATAATCAAATGGATAAAATACATTTGGACATTTCTTCAAGTAATGATAACCAGCACTAGTTTTCTTAACTTCACACCAAGGAGAATCAGTTTCTATTAATAATCTATCTAAAGGAATAACTTTAGCAACTTCCAATCCCATCTCTTCTCTTAATGAACATCCATTAAAACTAATCCAAGATTTAGCAGTATTAATTCCATCACCATCAAAAGCTTCCAAAATATGAGTCATTTCTTCAGGAGTACCAGTAAAACTATGAATACATAACTTTTTATTTTTTAAAAATAATCCATCATCTCTTGTATTTTCAACAAATGGTTTTAAAATAGAAATAAAATCATCAAATGCACTACGCATATGTAAAAATAATGGTAAATTGAATTCACAAGCTAATTTTAATTGTAATTCAAAATAAATTAATTGTTTTTCTTTTGATGTATAATGTAATCTATCATAATCTAATCCAATTTCACCAAATGCTTGGATTGTATCTAAATTTGATTCAATTAATTTTCGAAGTTCATCTAAATGTTGTTCTGCAGTGATATCTGCATTTGATTCAAATTCAAGTACTGAACATGGATGAATACCAGCTGTTGTTTTCAATATTGGATATGGTAAATAAATAGATTGGTCTTTTTCAGATATGTGAAGTTGACTTTGTAACTTCTTTGTAATTTCTTGTGTATCATTAGATGAATCATTAGATACATTCAATTCTTGTAAAACTTCTTCTTTATATAATTCATTTAGTTCATTATAAAATTTAGCTAGTTGTATAGAATTTTTACTTTCATGAAGTGAACTTCCAGTAACCAAAGCTTTTTCAACATTGAAAAATTTAGCTTTAAGTAAAATTTCATTGATATCATTTCTATGATGTTGTGATTCTCTATAACTTCCTGAAAACATAGGATCAGTCAAATTCAGCCCAACTTCATAATAATTTGGCTTATAAGTATTTGTTGTTTGTGGTTGACGTAGTAAAAGAAGTTTAGGTACCGTTGACCTTAACGATTTTAGAATAGTTGTTTGTGAGAGAGATGATGGAGGCATTTCTGTAGTTGATAATTCCATCTTATTATTGTGGTGATTATACTTATGCTATAAAAACAGTCCCAAACAGTACCAAATATCACTGAAAAATCGATATTTATATTTTGGTTCGGCGCATTGGGCGCAAGTCCGCTTCTTAAGTTGGTTCTATAAATTTGTTTAAACTTGATCTTATCTCCACTGTTCTTCTTCTTTCTCCAACAAACGTCAATTGAACATAACCAGTCACAATGAGCTCTACCGTCACTCCTATAATCTCATCCAATGCACCACCAGCTGTTGGTCCTTACTCCCATGCCGTTAAAGTCAACGGTTTCATTTATGTCTCTGGTCAAATTCCTTATACTTCAGATGGCAAACCAATTGAAGGTGATATTCAAGCCAAAGGTGAACAATGTATCAAGAATATCTTAAGTATTTTACAAGATTCTAATTCAAGTTTAGAAAAAATTATTAAAGTTAATATTTTTTTAACAGATATGAGTAATTTTGGTGCATTTAATCAAACTTATGCTAAATATTTCAGTACTCATAAACCAGCTAGATCATGTGTTGCTGTTAAAGAATTACCATTAGGTGTTGAAATTGAAATTGAAGCTATTGCTGTTGAAAACTAAGTTATTGTTTCTGCTATTTTTGTTTTCACTTTCAGTTAGATATACAATATTATTTAAAAGGTTGTTTGTTTTATACAATTTAGAATCTATATAAAAATTATACAAAATCAAGTGTTTTTAATAAATTTGAACTTTCATTATCTCCTTCTGTCCTCATGGTGAGTAGTCTTCTTTGTGTTTTGAATTGTTAGTTACACATTGAAGGATTCTTCACACCAAATTAATCGTAATATTTGATCACTCTAATCTTTCTAACACTAATTCAATTCAATTTTGAGTATTCTCCAGTATTACAATTAACTAAATATCGTAATCAAGTCTTTCTACTTACTTCAACAGATTAATTGCGTTTTTTTTTTTTCTGAAAAGTTATTTAATGTTACATTAAAGATATACCCCATAAACTATAGCTTTATATGAT
>JAJLZM010000424.1:0-17495 GCA_030572235.1 Ambrosiozyma kamigamensis
ATAATACTAAACACATCTCTATATATGATCATTATAGCACTTTATTCTTTTTGGTATATATTTCAGCTGATGCTTTGCACCATAGAAGATATGGTGTTTTATTTATATTTATCAATTGCATTACAGTCGCCTAATGAGATCGATGATTGAAATTTTAGAATTCATGTGACAATCATATATATCGATCATATGCATTAATACTATAACATATTTTAAAAATTATATTTAAATTTTATAATAACAAGAGTTCTTTTTATATATAGCTAGATTTTTCTCTACAACAAGTTCATATATAATTAACATTAATTGTACATATTCACAAAGAAATAGGTAGTAATGTACTGTTCTAAGTACGATCAGCGATATAACATATTTTAAAAATTATATTTAAATTTTATAATAACAAGAGTTCTTTTTATATATAGCTAGATTTTTCTCTACAACAAGTTCATATATAATTAACATTAATTGTACATATTCACAAAGAAATAGGTAGTAATGTACTGTTCTAAGTACGATCAGCGATGTCTTTCTAAAGAAAATGCATGAAGATGAAGGATATGAAGGTGAGTAGATTAGGGTTTATACAAAGAATAATTAACGATTTAATAAGTTTTAACTTTATATTAGTTTATATTTCTTTAATTACAGTATATATGACATAATTACATAACTCAATGTTTACACTTAATAAAAAAACACTACAATTAAAAGTACATGCATGTCTTCAAAACTTCACTTCTCAAGTTTTCAATTTTCAACTTTAATTTGTTTAAAAATGAATTAAACCCTCTGATCTTTTAATTCTTAATTGTTATAATCGATTTAGGAAATATCTTAATCAAAGTAAAGCTATATATGACGACTTCAATTAGGTGGTGTTACATCTTCTTATATATGCATGGTGTGTTTTTTAATTTGACTTGTCGTTATATGAAAAATCAAAAAAATCGACTTCTTCATAGTAAATTTGAAGGGTAAAGCGGAGGTGTTACGGGGTAAACGTGATTTAATTGGTCGACAGATTTGATTCTCCTGATTAAAAGAAAAGGATAGGACCCTTAAAAATCTAAAAAATCTTAAAAACAGCATTAATTAATTTAATTTATTATAACCGATACCGTGATCAACAGATTTCGGATATACGTACCTGGTACTTTAAATTTTATAAAATCCTTGAATTTATATATCGATCCCCTTTTTCAAGTTCACATATATTCAGTATAAAACTGTTGTAATTTTAATGAATTATACAATTGAGTAAGTTATATATATGATACGTGTATTGTAAATCATGGTTGATCATACCCTTTAATCCTTGAAATCAAAAAATGTGACATACTGAAAATGAAGTACTCAAAAAAAGGGTGTAGCGGAAGAAAACAGTTATTACTGGTCATTCTCCTCATATTGTGGTACAATTTAACGAACGATCATCAACTTATATAATTCAGCTTGGAGATGGTTCCGGCCATGCATAATTAATCTAATTACAGTATAGCTAGTGATATATGATGATATTACATATGTTTATAGGTACGTATAGATATAATATTGGTGAAGGATAACAAAACAAGGATCGAGTTCAAATTTTCCTATCCTTGAACTTTCAATAGTTTTTGATATTACAAAAGCAATAAACAGTGATATAATTTGTAAGAATACATATCAATCATATTTCTTGTAAGGATTATTTTAAATTTTAAAGGAAGTGTACGTTAATCCAAGTAGCTAGCTCTATAGGGTTTCAAGCAGCCACCTGGCTCTAGTTCTTCCGCCATTCATGTCAAATTGGGCTCTCTTGGATCATCAAGATCGAATCGGATACAATATCCTTCCATTGGTCAACCTTCACTGACCTTCAGTGACGAACATCCCCCACCAGCTATATTACGTATATCATATGATCTAGTTCTAGTTTATTGATCAAATCCCTCTTTTTTTTATATGTATTTTTGAGATATGAGAATGAACGAGTTTTCAAAACATCTTCACCAGTTTTCTTGTAAGAACTAACTGGACAAGCAATTTATATTAATTGTTGAACACAGCAGTTGTTACTAAAACTTGTACTATATATAAATTGTATTGTCTTTCCCCACATTTTCAGCATTTTCACTGCATTCAATAATGGGATAGTCGGCCGGTGTAACAATTTTCAGTTACACCGAAGTCTGGGGATCATATATTATTCTTTTTTTTTTTTCATCGTTCACACAAATTTTGACCCCTTTTGACCCCTTAATTATTCCTTAATTCCTTTATAGAAATAACACCAAATTAAAGTATCCAATTTGGAATAATTACACAACTTGATCCGAATTCTAATATCCAGATTCTATTGTTTCATATATAGAAGATGGTTCCTCTTCTTTGATTAATCGTGCGGTTTTGGATCAGTTGATCATTGTTATACGGGAATCTTGAGTTTTGATTGGCTGAGACTTCTGTATAAGGTTTCTGAACAGCATCAACTTTTGTCTTTATAATCAAGTTCAACATCAATATACTTAACAGGCAATAGACACGGTTCGGTTCACTGTTCTTGTTAGTGGTGTTATTGAAAACTAATACAATAATGGAACAATGATCACCTTTTTTATTCTCCATTTCCAACTTTCCAATTAATTATATTTAAGGAAGATGAAATCCACTTAATTGAATAATGGATAAATATCTGAATTTTTATAAAATTTCATACTCAATCAATTTAATTATATTATACAATTATTTACAAATTAATATGTCGTCAAACGAACAAGACGTTCAAGAGGAAAAGAAAGTGCCTCAAGAAAGTAAAGATCTTTCTGGTTTAACTCCAGAAGAACAATTAGAAGCTGTGCTTCCAGATTATGGTCCTCGTTCTTATTTAAAAGAACCTTTTTTAATCAAATTGAATTTGTTGGTTTTTGTTATTTCTTTAGCTTCAACTAATAATGGTTATGATGGTTCCTTATTAAATGGTCTTCAAACTATGGATGATTGGGCTAACTATATGGGTAACCCAACTGGTTGTATTTTAGGTGCTTTAGGTAATGGTGGTGTCTTTGGTTCTTTCATTGCTTGTGGTTTTGCTGCTTGGTTATCTGATAACTTAGGTAGAAGAAATACTATTTTCTTAGGTAATGTCATTATGCTTATTGCTGTTGTTCTTCAAACTGCTGCTCAAAACGTATGTTAATATTAAATTATATTTTGAATTTTCAATCAATTATAACAATTACTAACTTATTCTTCTTATTTTTATTTTAGTATGCTATGTATATGGTTTCAAGAATTATCTTAGGTATTGGTAGTTATATTGCAGGTATTCCAGCTCCAGCTTTAACTTCTGAATTAGCTTATCCATCCCATAGAATTACATGTACTACATTCTATAACACTTGTTGGTATTTAGGTTCAATTATTGCTGCTTGGGTTACTTATGGTACTAGAAATGTTCATGGAACTTGGTGTTGGAGAATTCCAACTATTTGTCAAGGATTTCTACCTTTAGTTCAATGTCTATTTATCTTCTTTGTTCCTGAATCTCCAAGATTTTATGTTTATAAAGGTAAACCAGAAAAAGCAAGAGAAGTTTTATTAAGATATCATGGTAATAATAATGAAGAAAAAGCTGGTGCTTTAGTTGATTTCGAATTAGCTGAAATCTCTGCTGCTATTGAAGCTGAAAAATTTGCTGATAAATATTCTTATATGGATTTCTTTAAAACTCCAGGTAATAGACATAGATTATTGATTTTATGTTGGGTTGGTACTACTATGCAATTAGCTGGTAATGGTTTAGTTTCTTATTATTTAAGTTTAGTTTTAAATTCAATTGGTATTACTTCTCAAGATGAAAAATTAGTTGTTAATGGTGGTTTACAAATCTATAATTTCTTTATTGCTGCTTCAATGGCTTATTTTGTTAACTTCTTCAAGAGAAGAACAATGTTCTTGACTTGTTTCTCATTAATGTTATTATTCTATATCATTTGGACTATTTTATCTGCTATTAATCAAAAGAGAAATTTCGAACAAAAATCTTTAGGTCAAGGTGTTTTAGCAATGATTTTCTTCTATTACTTAGCTTATGATATTGGTTTAACTGGTATGCCATGTTTATATATGACTGAAATTTTACCATTTACTTTAAGAACTAAAGGTATTAATATTGCAAATACTGTTCAACAATTATGGTGTGTTTATAACGGTTTTGTTAATCCAGTTGCTATGGTGGCCATTGAATGGAAATATTATATTGTTTGGGATTGTATTTTAGCAGTTGAATTAATTGGTGTTTATTTCTTCTATGTTGAAACTTCAGGTAAGACTTTAGAAGAAGTTGCTGCTGTGTTTGGTGAAAGTCCAGAAGATTTAGAAAAGTATACAATTGATCGTAAGCTTGATCATGAACATCTTGAAGAAACTAAATCAGCTGAAACTGCTTAATTTTAATTTTAATTAATATGCTCTCTATATTTAATGTTTCCAAAATATTATGTTGTGTTATTTTTATTTCTTTCATGATAATGATGTGTTTATGAATTTCTATGTTATTTTCTTTCTATGAATGTTTATTTTATTTTTATACCTATTTTTAAAAACACTATTAAAGCTTTGATAGCTTATATTTACTTAATTTTATATTCTACTTTATATTCTTATTTTTAAATTAATTAATGAATTATTTAGAACTTAATAATTCTAAATTTAACATTACTAGTTTTGTAACTTAAAACTTAAGAATCAATCTTTTATGGTAATTTCAATTTTCATAATATTACTAGTTATTTACTACATCTTCACCTTTTCCAAATGATCAGATCTACAAATATTAAAAGCATTAATTAATATATTAGTCAAACTATATTATAAACACTTAATTATAAATAATAAAAATACAATTGTTGTAAATGAAATTGATTGACTTGATAATACAAAACCAAAACATATAAGTTCAAAGCAAACACATGTAACACTGGTGCTAATATCTCATGTAAGTTTCTCTTTGCTTTCACACACTTAGTGTATGTCTTCATTCATCCTACTCCTGATGACAACCATACTTCAAGTAACTTAGCTATTATGAAATAATGTGTTTAGCTGGTCTTTTTAAAAGCTATGCAAATTTAAAAATTTGTGATTCCATTTATGATTGTAATTTGGTTGTAAATTTTAGAATGATAACATTAAAGTCTTAGAATTAAAAAGAGCCATGATTTTCAAGATTTTGTTGCTAATAGTACTGTTTCTAGTTTTATTGAAGCTGAATCTAAATCTTTTAAGTTCTCTGTCATGTTCGAAACTTTAACCTAAGAAACTGTTTAAATTTTGGGGGCAAAAGCACAACGAAAATAGACCCGATATCTATGAATCCTTTAAAGGATAAGTGGGTGACTTTCAGTGATGCTAAGAGTGATAATAATAAATCCAAATTCAAGAAACAGAAGACTCCGTTTTCGTTCTCTGATCCTAGAAGATCTGGAACTATAAAGTCCGTTTACTATTAACCAGAACCAATACTAATTAATAACTAAACAGTCAATTGAAAATTCAATTCAGTTATCATAACATTTCAATTTGTACATTAATAATCACAAATTTATTCTATAATTTCTTCTAAACCATAACCATAATCAACAACAATTAACAATCTTCAAAGTGAGTTATTATTATCAGTAGATTATAGTGTATTAAAAATTAATAAATAAATAAATCACAAGAGATTGTGAAATCCTTAAAATAGTTAACACCTACTAAACTTGAATCAACAACAGCCACAATAACTCAATTGGAATCTTTAGTAGTTGAATTAACAACGTTGGTTAATCTTGGCAATTCAACACAGGAAAATTATGATGTTACTGAGAAAAGAGACGAAGTAGTTGATATTGCTATGGAGGTTCTAAACAGAATTGAAACTGAAATGGGACGGGAAAAATGTTCTATAGGCAATTTTCACAAAAAAGAGAAAAATGGGTTCGATGGTTTTATTGAATCATGTTGATAATCTTGTGGAAATATTAGATATATACTCCATTTCAGCTAAAGCTGCTTTAAATCATGCAAAAAGTAGAAACAAATATTATGTTGATATCCATCATAAGTCATTTGAATTTGATTCTGGTGATATTCATGGAGAACAAAAACTTGGGTATGCACTAGCGAAAATGTTGCAGATTTATTAACAAAAATATTAGATGGTACATGTAGTTTAACATTGAATGATATAAAAACCATTGATATTAATGAAGTTGAGAAATATGGTAATTTGACAATTGATGATTTAAGTTAGTTAATGCAAAAAAGTTGAAATTATTAGAAATTGAAGTTGGATGTCAGTGGTCCTGGTTCAGGTGATCTTGCACCAGATGCATGTTCCAAATGATGTCAAGAAAGCTCTACGTGCTGTTGAAGGTAATATTAAAAGAATTAGAGAAAATACTAAAGTTCAAGAATATATTTCTGCTGATTATGATTCATTTGATTGTAATGGTTTCCTAAGAGAAGCAATTGGTGAAAGTTTTTCTGATTTTATTAGATCTTTTGATTCTGAGGATTTAGTATTTGAAAAAATTGATGAGAAGCTTGAAAAAATCAGTGATTTTGTTGATAAGGCTGCTTTTATTGATATTTCATTTTTTAAAATCATATACTTTTTTTCTGTCTTAATTGGTTCCAACGATGTCACTTTCCTATTATTAACAAGAGGAGATTCCAACTTACTATTGTGCTGCCGGAACTCTTCATATAATCATTGCTGCTAATGATGATATTTTAACAGTTTTAAATGGTGGTTTATTGTATAATAAAATGTTCAATCCATTTATTGTCGATTTAAAATTGATTTAATAAAACAATTATTGAAAGGATCATTTATCAAGTTTACAAGTATTGTAAAGAAGCTGGTTTAATATATGATATTTTGTGTTTGAATTTTGACAGCCTTTATGATTGGTGTTCAGTGAAAAACTTTTATTATTTAACATTAATTGAATTAAATCCAAAATTTGTAACTATTTGAAAAAAGAAACATCTATAATTGATGAAATCAAAGATTTTAAATTAGACTAATTAGGAGTTTCTGCAGCTGTCTTTCCAGAAACTCCTAATTCATCTATTCAATATGATTCCTTGGATATGTGAATGAAATAAAGAAGAAGAAACACTAACAAAACCCATAAAATTTGCCACCCAATTTTCTCACCAAAACGTCTGCCAATTTACACGTGTCGCTAATTATGTTTCCGAGTTCCGTTTTCTATACAAAACAGTTGATCTGACGATACTACTCAATTGGGTACTAACAATTACTACAAAAATCTATAAAATGGGTCAATTTCCCACTTCTCAATTATCCCTTTGCTTTCATGACTGTTTCATTCACTATTAAATCAACTTTATTCCAAGTTCAATGGGTTCAAGAACAGTTTTAGTTACAGGTGCTACAGGTTTCGTTGCATTACATGTTGTTGATAAATTATTATCAAAGGGATATAGAGTCATAGGTACAGCTAGATCAGAATCCAAATATAAACCATTCTTAGAAGCTTTCAATTCAAAATATCCAAATGGTGAATTAATTTATGTTATTGTTCCTGATATAATACCACAAAATGCATTTGATCAAGTTTTAATTAATCATCCTGAAATTACTGCTATTTTACATACTGCTTCTCCTTTCACTTATGGATTACCTAAACCATATGAACAATCTTACCTTATCCCTGCTGTTAATGGTACAACAAACATTTTAAATTCAACTTTAAAATATGCACCACAAGTTAAAAATATTGTTATAACTTCATCATTTGCTTCAATTATGCAATTACCTCCAAATCATTTAACTACAATTCATAAATCGACAACTTGGTCTCCATTAACTTGGGAAATGGCTAAAGAAAGTGATTTTTTATCATATGTTTCATCTAAAAAAGAAGCTGAATTAGCTGCTAGAAATTTTATTAAATTAAATAAAAGTAAAATTAATTTTAAATTAACAACTGTTAATCCACCATATATTTTCGGTCCTCAATTATTTGATTTTTCAGTTAAAGAAACTTTAAATACTTCAAATGAATCATTACAAGGAGTTTTTAAAATTGATAAAAATTTAAAAACTCCTTTAATTGGTGAAGTTAATTTAGGTGTTGATGTTAGAGATGTTGCTGAATTTCATATTTTACCATTAGAAAATGAAAAATTATCTCAAGCTAGAGAATTTATTGTTAGTAATGGATTCACTGCTCAATTAGTTGTTAATATTTTACATAAGAATTTCCCAGAATTAAAAGGTAAACTAGTTAAAGGAGATCCTGAATCAATTGATCAAGTTATGAAAGAAAATGTACCACCTTATGATGTTTCTGATATTGTTGATGCTGCTGGAGGTTATGAATTTATTCCTATTGAAAAAAGTATTGTTGATGTTTTTAAACAATATTTTAAATTTTATCCTGTTTAATGATTAATTTTAGTTTTCAAATATCTTAGTTAGTGAACTCTCTGTTTATTTTATAGTTTTTACTAATAATTAAAGTGACTTCAAAGTCATCGTCTGATAATTGTTGTACAGTAAAAGTAGCAGTACAAACTTCCCTAAAATGGAAACAGAGTCCAGAAATTAAAAAGCGATTTATTTTTTTTATTTTTTTTATTTTATCAACTACTTTTACCACTTTTTTCTTTAAAAACTACAACAAATACACTGTTCATCTGGTATCAACAGGTGTCAAATCATATTTTCTTACTGTCATAATCACAATGAGTCTGTTCTCAAACGATCCTGCGTCTTGTGGTGTCAACAACTCTTTAAACAAGTTCACATCACATGCTAATTTAGATCATTCAATAAATAACCAATTTAACACAAATTCACAACAACAACAGTATAATCAACAAGGAATTAATACTTTTAATACTGTTAATCAAATAGATCATAATTTACAAAATGATTTTCAAAGATTTAATAATTCAGTTAATTTACCTGATCAACAACAACTTAATTATCAACCAAAACAACTTAATTATCAACAACAACAACAACAACAACAACAACAGTTTCAACAACAAAGTAATATAAATGGAGGTTGGATAAATGATTTTAATCAAATGTCAATCACTGATCATCCATCAACTTTGAATAATTCTCCTCAAATAATGAATTCTAATGTTAGAAATAGTCAATCTCAATTTAATATGAATTCAGATCAATTAACTCAAAAAGGTTTGAATCAAACACAGTTTAATTATTTCCCACAACAATCTAACTCTTCAATGTTAAATCATGGATCATCTATTTCTCAATATAATTATTCATCTTTGCATAATCAACAACTTCCACAACCTACAATTATTCAACCTCAATTTCATCAGCAACAACAACAACAGCAACAGTTATCCACACATGAATTTGATCAAGCTTTTAATGACGTTGAATCAGAATTAGCAACTAAGAATCCTATACAATCTGAAGAAACAAAAGAAATAGAAGAAATGGAAAGAGATGAAATGCATGAATCTACAGAAAAATTAGAATTTGCAAAATTAGCTCAACAAGTATTTAATACAATGTCAAACACACCAAATTCAATATCATCAACAACAACTGAAAAATTTAAACAATCAAATTTTTTAAAATTAATGGATAAAATATCAAAAAGAGAAATTGAAATTAATAATGAAAAAAATAAATTTATTGATTTAAATGGTAATGATATTAGAGATTTATTACCTGATCCATTAAAAGATATTAAAGATGGTGAATTTAATGGATTAAGTAGTTTTGAATCAAGTAAAATTGTTCATGAAAGATTACAAAATGGTGATTTAAAAAGAAGTGATTGGGAAGAAGTTCTTTAATTTATATGAATTTAATTTATTTATATCATTAATTTATTATTATTTATTGATAACACTGATATGTAGAGAATATACAATTAAGTTGTATTGTAATAAATTATATTATCAAAGTTAATTAAATTCTTGAGTTGATTTTACAATTAACTGCATTATACATAATGTACAACAGATCATTAGTATCAAGTGTGTAATACAATGAGCTGCTAGTTCGACAGCTTCACCCTGGCCCAGCATTGGTTATAAAAAGTTGTTGATTATAGGAATCCATGTTTCTATCAGCTGGGCTCCTATCCAAAAACGTGATTGAAGCATTTTCAAAGTGGTTATAATGTTCTCCGTGGAATAAAATGTTATAAAGTTGGTGATTCCAGGTAAAAGATTTAATTCTGTAATAGGTAACCATGAGCAATAAAGACATCCGATATTATCATTATATAAGAATGGCATTGGTGAAACTTTAATAGTCGGAGACTGATCGGAGTTCATTAAAGTAGATTAAGTAAAAGCTTTTAAAATCAAATCTTTTAGAAATTTACTTAACAATAATTGCTTTTTTATGTAATTAAAGTATAAAAATGATATAAATTATATAATCCAACTATTGGTCGATTAATGGATTATATCAATCATCTATAAAATTATATATCAATTAATTTTACAGAAGCTTTACAAAGCTTTAATAAAAATTCAAGTGTCAGTAAAAAGTTTCAATATATTAGTAATAAAACAACCAAAAAGACCTGCAGAGTCAGACAACAACAACAATCAAAAGAAATTAAAGCTACCACCACAACAATCATATTCATCATATGACTATAACAATGTTCAGCCTTTTCAACCAACTCCAGGTTATCAGAATCCAGATTATAACAATTATGATTATTATCAACAATATGTCCAATATCCACCAGTTATAGATAACACATACATATGAACACAAGTGGACCACACAAATATGGAGACAACAAGTATTATGTAACCTTATTAAAACTTCAATCATTGGTCAACTGATGAAGTCAATAGAAGTGAAGACTGTAATGAAAGATTTGAGAACTATTTTTCCTTTGAATGATGTAAAACATGTAGTGTGTATTTTGTATTTTGGTATAATCTTTATTAATTCTTTTAGAAGATATAATATCTATTGTTTGAATACTGAAGTCTGACAGAAATTATTAGAACCCAAATTAGATGAAAAAATAACCTTCAAGCAAGAAATAGAAACAAAAATAAAGAAATTAAAGTTTCTAATTAATAAAGTTAATATCAGATCAGCTAAAAATCTATTTCATGCGTTGGAGTGTTCCAATCTTTCTTTGCTTTGTTAATTAAGAGGAGAAAAGATGAATGCTGTTATAATAATGACATTGAAGTAGAAGGTAATAAAGTTGAATTATAGTGAAGTTATTCAGTTCTCTAAATTTGCACTATCCTCAAAAACTTATATTCTTTCTGAAAAAACACTATATTGTGTTATTAACTATAACCAATGGGATTAAAAAGTTGAATTTTTGAAAAACCTGATGATTGTGTAGGTAGATTGTATTTATTTATTTCATCATATACAGCCTGTAATCAGAGCTATTTTAAGAAATCACAGTTGTTCCAATAAATTAAAAAAAATTGAGTACCAGCCATAACTGATCATTAGCTGATCATGATCAGTCAGTCATACCAGTGATACTATTGTATAACACACGTATTAGTAAATTCGTAAAAGAAGGAGTGTTGTAAAGGAGGCAAAAAAGAGGCAAAAAATTGAATGCGAAATTAAAACGATTATTATAAGGAACTTGAATTATCAAATAAAATGATTAAATGTCCATAGATTTCCAAAACAAGTGAATACACCGAATACAGTCAATGATATCATATCAACCAGCCATGGGAAGAATACATCCAACAAGAGTCATCATTTATTCATTTATCATATCTTTAATTTACTTAATTTAAGCCTTCTTTTTAATCGGCCATTTTAATATAAATTACTGTTAATTTCCTTTAATTTAGGATTTCAATAATTAACTATTATATCATTAGATAAATTAATCTCAAAATGGACTTTGAATCACAATATGCAATTAAACAACATAATTATCAAGATGATTTATCAAACTTAGATAAATATTCACAACAAATATTAGAATTATTATCAATTTCATTCGTTGGTACAATATTACCAATTGAAATATTAACTGGTTATTTTTATTTACCATTCATTAATAAAAATGATGATTCATTTAAATATCAATTATTATATTTAATTGATTTAAAAAATGATAAAGTTGTATCAACTTTTGGTATTACAATTAAAAATTCAAATTTATTAAATGTTTTTAATTTATTTATTAATAATGTATGTACTCATCCAGATTATAGAAGAAAAGGTTTAGCTGAATATTTAATTAAACAAATCATGAATAAATATGAAACAAACATTACACTTGGTCCAAATGATGATAATGATTCAATTCAATCATTTATTAATAATCATATTAATCAAACCAAGAATAAATATTATTGGACATTATGTTCAATTGTTGGTAATTATTATGATAGATTTGGTTTTAAAGCTTATAAACCATTTATAAAAAGATTCTTACCAGAATCATTTGAATTATCAACTATTTCAAATGATTTTAAATTATCTTCAAATGAATCATTTCTTTCAACTAATGAAGTATTTTTAAAATTTACAAATTTAAAATACCTACCACCAATTAATAAAACAAAACCAAATCAAAGATCTGTTTCTTTTTTAACTCCTTCATTTATAAATAAAGTTATAAAAACAGATATATTATATTTAAATTATAAGAAATCATTCAAAGATGATATTTTTGGTTTATCAATAACTGACAATTCATCAGAATCATTCATCATTATTGGTTCATTCTTTGGTTCAGATGTTAGTATAGTTGGTAGATTATTTACAAATGTAACAAACACCAAAACTTTAACAGCCCATTTACAAAGAATAATTGAATTTATAAAATGGCATAATAAACAATATCATTGTAATTTAAAAGAATCAAATAATGGTTCAATTCAATTATATGAAGATGATATTTTCACAATAAATGATACCAATGATGAAATTACAACTGATTCTAATTCTAATATCAAACAATTTATTATTAATTATTTAAAAAATCATTTAAATTGGCCTTTTGTTGAACGTACTCATAGTTCTCCATCTTTAAAAGAATTTGGTAGAATTGGTTTTGCTGATGATATCGAATGGATTAATAAAGGTGCTTGGGGTTGTGATTAATTCTGTTTTACTTTTGTTTGTGTTTTATATACTTTTTTAAATACATTATTATTACATAAATATAGTTCAATTAATATTTACAAAAAAAGATACAGTAAACCACTTCTATACAATATCTATTCAAATGCCCAAATACCAGTATGAATCCATTCAGTACTTTGATCAAAACCTATTCTACCAAACTCTTTCATACAAGGAATAATATAATCACAAGGAGATAAACTCCAACCTTTATCACTTTCTAACCAGTCTATAATGAACCTCTTAGTTTTAGTATCCCCATCAGTCACTTCACCTGCCTCATCAATTGTATAAATATCATTAGTAAACAATCTAATCTTTCCATGATCTGAATTAATATAAGGTAAGTTACAATGATAAAATTTATTATGCCATTTAATAAATTCAATAACTCTATTCAAATGATTAACTAACATCTCTTTATTTTTAACACTTGTAAATAATCTACCAATCATAGTTGATTCAGAACCTAAATCACCAGAAACAACAACAAAAGTTTCAAATAACCCATCTTTAATAGAAATACCAAATATATCATCTTTAAACAATCCTAAATAAGTTAATGATTCAATATCTCTATCAATATACTTATCAACAAATGTTGGATTTAATAATGATAATGATATTTGATTAGACTTTATTTGTTTCAAATTTGGTAAATATTTTAAATCAGTAAGTTTTAATTCTGCTTGTTTACTAGATATAAACGATTCATTTGAAAATAATTTGAAATCATTAGGTATAGTTGATAATTCAAATGAATTAGAATTTAACCAATTTAAAGTATCATACATTTTAAATCCATTTCTTGAATAATAATCACCAACAGCAGAATATAATATCCAATAATATTTATAACCATCAACTATATTCTTCTTAACATACTCTCCAATTGAATAATCATCACCTTTTAATTTATATGATGTATTCTCATATTTCTTTATAACTTCATTAATCAAATATTCAGCTAATCCTTTCTTTCTATAATCAGGATGAGTACAAACAGTATTAATAGTGATAATAAAACAATTTAATAAATCAGTTTGTTTAATTGATATACTAAATGAAGATGCAATTTTATTAGTTTTTAAATCAATTAAATAAAATAATTGATATTTTGAATGATTAAGCATTTTTAAAATATAATTAATTGCAAATTCATTTGATATATCTTTATTACCTGAAAGATAACAAATTGAAATTAAATTTGCAATTTCAATTGAATCTTTAAAATTTGAAATATTTTCTTTTAAATCTTGATGTTTGATGGCAAATTGAGTTGATGGGTCCATGGTTTCTTTCAGAGTTTTGACCGATTAATCAATGGGATACTATGAGTCTGAGGATGAAGTGGTATCCCCCAGAAGAAACGGCATACTATATGTAACTTTCATTTGTGTGTAAGATAGTAAAATAATGTAGGATTACTAATAAAAATTTCTTGATAACGTTCAATTCTTATTTCCGATGATTCGGCGTTAATCGGCTCTTAACTAAACAACTCTATTAAACAAAATATTTCTAACACAATAGTTTCTGAATTAAAAATGATTAAAATAAGTGAATGTAAGTGGTATACAATTACTTTAAGAAATAAATATAGTTTACTTAGAATTAAAATATCTAATCAAATGCCCAAACACCATTATGAATCCATTCAGTATTTTCATCAAAACCTATTCTACCAAATTCTTTCATACAAGGAATAATATAATCACAAGGAGATAAACTCCATTTTCTATCACTTTCTAACCAATCTATAATGAACCTCTTAGTTTTAGTTTCTTCATCAGTAACTTCTCCTAGTTCATCAATCGTATAAATATCATTAGTAAACAATCTAATCTTTCCATAATCTGAATTAATAAAAGGTAAGTTGCAGTGATAAAGTTTATTATGCCATTTAATAAATTCAATGACTCTAATTAAATGATTAATCAACATTTCATTATTTGTAACATTTGTAAATAATCTACCAATTAAAGTTGATTCAGTACCAAAATCTCCAGCAACAACAACAAACGTTTCAAACGATCCATCAATAATTGAAATACCAAATATATCATCTTTAAATAATCCACAAACATTCAAAAAAAGAATATCTCTACCAATAAATTTCTCAACAAATGTTTGATTTAATAATTTTAATGATCTTTGATTAGATTTAATATTCTTTAAATCTGGTAAATATTTCAAATCAGTAAGTTTTATTTGTGTTTCTTTACTTGACATAAATGATTCATTTGATAATAATTGAAATTCATTAGGTATTGTTGATAATTCAAAATGTATAGAATTAAACCAATCTAAATATGAATAAATTCTAAACCCATTTCTATCATAATAATTTCCAATTATTGAATATAAAGTCCAATAATATGTATTACCTTCAATTATATGTTTATTAACATACTCCCCAATTAAATCATCATCATCTTGTTCACCTTTCAATTTATATGATTTATTTTCATATTTCTTTATAATTTCATTAATTAAATATTCAGCTAAACCATTTTTTCTATAATTAGGATCAGTACAAACAGAATGAATACTTAAATTAAAAACATTTGATAATTCAGTATCACTAATTAAAATACCAAATGATGAAACAACTTTATCAGTTTTTAAATCAATTAGATAAAGTATATTATATTTTGAATTTGATTTATTTTCAAAAGTTTCTAAGAAATAATTGGCTGCTAAATCATTTGGAATCTCTTTAATACCAGCAACATAACTTTGTGCAATCAAACTTGCAAGTTGTTTTGAATATTTGAAATTTGATGTTTGATCTTGTAAATCTTGTTGTTTGATGGCAAATTGAGTTGAAAGATCCATATTTCTTTTCTTATTGATACTATTCAGACCTTAGTATATGATGGCAGCTAGCATTTAATGAGGAACAGTTGTCTGTCTTGAATTATATTTGATAGAAAAAGACACGTAGCATTGTTGGTTGTTATTTGAATATTTGAAGTCTTATCTTTTGAACTTTTTAAATAATTACATCCGAATTTCCCGACGGAGATAACGCCCAATCGGGTAATCCCCATTTCGGTGTTTTGCTCCCTACTTTATTTCTGTATTTTATAATTAATGATTTGATTGAAATATATTTTAACGTACTACAATATGAATAGTTATCGTGCAGTTTTATGTACTGGAACTCTTCAATGTCAATGACAATGCTTGCTGTTAACAAAGAGGAGACTCGATGATTCTGGTTTCTTTTTCTCTCCTATATATAAAAAACTAAAACTCCTGTTTAAAAATTGAACTTTGAACTCCTCCAATTTTGTTTCACTTTTTCATCCTGTATAATCAATTGAATTCTACAGAATTCTATAAACTTCTTTCTTATCTCTGTTGTTAATGCTTATAAAGTGACAGTCATTGTCTTATTGTCAATTTGTCACTCCTCATCTCATTACGTCATCCCTCAAGTTTCCAAATTTCCAAAACTATTAAAGATTACTTATTTCCTACTTTTTGTACTTAAAATATAAAATAAAATATAAATTATTATAATTCAATTAAATATGACAAATAGAGGATTAGAATTATTTTCATTAGAAGGTAAAATTTCAGTTATAACTGGTGGATCAAGAGGTATTGGTTGGTCAATTGTTGAAGCATTTGCAAATGCAGGATCAAATGTTATATTTTTTTATAATTCATCAAATTTAAAATTAATTAATGAAAAAATTCAATATATTGAATCAAATTATAATGTTAATTGTTTAGCTTATAAAGTTAATTTAACTGATTATAATTCAATTAATTTTACAATTGATTTAATAATTAAAAAATTTCAAAAAATTGATATTTTTATTGCAAATGCAGGTATTGCTTGGTCAAAAGGTGATATATTAAATGAAGAAGTTGATGATGAATTATCAATTTTAAATTTTAAAAAATTATTTGATTTAAATGTTGATTCAGTTCATTTATGTTCAAGATCAATTGGTAAAATATTTAAAAAACAAGGATTTGGTAATTTAATTATAACTTGTTCAATGTCAAGTTTAATTGTTAACTACCCTCAATTACAAGCTCCTTATAATGCTTCAAAAGCTGCTGTTTTAATGTATGGTAAATCATTGGCAATTGAATGGGTTAAATTTGCAAGAGTTAATATGGTTTCTCCTGGTTATGTATTAACTGATTTAATTGATGAATTACCAAAAGATTTATATAATCATTGGCTTGAATTAACTCCAATTGGTAGATTAGCTAAACCTCAAGAAATAGTTGGTGCTTATCTTTATTTAGCTAGTGATGCTTCAAGTTATTGTGTTGGTAGCAATATTGTCATTGATGGTGGTTATACCATAGTTTAAATTTGATTTTTTTT
>JAJLZM010000425.1:0-17473 GCA_030572235.1 Ambrosiozyma kamigamensis
GTTATAGATGGTTTTAAGTAAAGGAACTAGAGTGTTTAATGATATTAAAAACAAAACTGGGTTGAAAAAGCGTAATGAGATTGAATACTTAGTAAAGTACAAAAAAATAAGAAAGAAATAGTTACATTATAGTGCAACTATCTTTATTTTGAACAGGTTTAGGTTTATTATATGATTTAGAATCAGGTAATGATGGATCGACTGCATTAGTAGTAGTTGCTGCTGTTTTAGTTTTAGGTTTAGGTTTATTCTTTCTTTCTTGTCTTGATTTATTTCTTTCTTGTAAATTCAATTGTTTTTGTAATGCTCTTGAATAATTCTCATCTTCTTCTTCTTGTAATTGTTGAGCTAATAAAACATCAGCATTATTATCTTGATTATTTGGATTAAATGGATCAGCATATGGATCATCTTGATCTAAAGTAAAATCATTATAATCTATATGAGTATTTGATTCATTAATAGTATCTTCTTGTTTTGGTTGTTGTTGTTGTTGTTGTTTAATAATTGGAGTTTTAAAATAACCATTTAAAAATTTATTTTCAAAACCATCAATTGAACACAGTTCTTCCCAAACGATTTCATTTTCATTTGAATAACCAATATCATTAACTAATAAATAAATTGAATTATTAAATTTATAAATCGTATTAAAATGATCATTTCTAAAAAAAATACAAGTTGAATTAACATTTAATAAATCATTATCAATTTTTAAATTATTTAAACCAATTGTTGATAATTGAGTCATATTATTATTTAAAAAATCTCTAATTTTAATATATTTAATTAATTTCAATTGATCATCTTTTCCTAATTTTAATTCATTTAATTGATCTAATGTAATTGATTTTAAATTATTAATTTGATTATCAAATAATTCAATAATTGAAATTAAATAATCTTGACATTCATCAATCGTATGAACCCCAAATTGATTAACTAAATCATAATCAATTAACCCATGAATCATTTTTAAATTAAATAAATTTAATAATTGATTAATTGGTATTGTTAAATCATTAAAATTTAATATAATTGAATCATTTAAATTTAATGAAACGTTTAAACCAGTGATTAAATAAGGTAAGATATTTAAAATGTTTGATAAATCAATTGATTCTAATTGTTTTTCATTAATTATTAACATTAAATTAGTTAATTCATTTAATAATGAATCAGTTGATACAGATTTATTAACTAATAATTCTTTTAATGAAGATAAATCAGAAGATTTTAATAAATTTGTTGATGATGGTTGTTGTAATGAGGTATTTGATTTATTATGAGTATCAACTGTAATCCATTCAGTTAAATCATTCAATTCAGAAGATAAAATTAAAGTATTTATAAAAGAGATTATAAAGCAAGGCCCATTGTTTGATTGTAGTAGGATTCTATTCATGTGGTAGTTGCCCAGAGCATCCACCCATGAGATAGTTTTAGTTTTGAAGAAGGTGTTGTTTGACATGAAGAATTGGTGTAATTGAATTTCAGTAGTTTTACTTGTTTTACTAGTTTGCCCTTGTAATTTGTAAACAGTAAACAGTTAATTTTTAAAGTATATGGTCACGTGTCGACGCGACGCTGGTGAAAATCGACGCGCCGGAGATGGCGGCCGGATCGATCGAACAGGCAGCCGACCGAGCTAGCTCCGATGCCGAGTGATAAGAGTGTAGGAACAGAGGTGTAGTACAATACACTGGTACTACTACAATTAACAGTATAGCAGTAAGTAACAGCATACTATAGTAAAGTAAAGTATACTAAAGTAATCCAATCACACGCCTTCATTCTAACAAATCACAGCTCTCACAGCAGCCGTATCTTTCTTATTAAGATCTCCTATTAAATTCTCTTCCGAACACTCCTTAAATTCATCGCTCCTTAAAATCCGTAACTGAATTGCGTTGTTTTTAATACCCTCTTTTCTTCCCAACCAATCCAACAAATCATGTCTTTTTTAACCTCTAACGATAAAATTGAACTATATTCTGCTGACTACTACAAAGCTTGTGCCATTGGTGGTATCTTAGCTTGTGCTCCAACTCATACTTTGGTTTTACCTTTAGATTTAGTTAAATGTAGATTACAAGTTAAACCTGGTTTATATTCTTCAAACTTTGCTGGTATTGCTTCAATTATGAAAAATGAAGGTTTGTTTAAAGTCTTTACTGGGGCAAGTGCTTGTTTTGTTGGTTATGGTTTACAAGGTTTAGGTAAATATGGTTTTTATGAATATTTTAAAAAAACTTATTCTGATTTCTTTGGTGTTCAAAATTCTTTAATTTATTTAGCTTCTTCTGCTTCTGCTGAATTCTTAGCTGATATCATGTTATGTCCTTTTGAAGCTATCAAAGTTAGAACTCAAACTACTTTACCTCCTGCTAAACCTGTCGATTTATTTAAAAATTTATATGGTGGTTTAGTTCCTTTATGGTTTAGACAAATTCCATATACAATGGTTAAATTTACAACTTTTGAAAAAATTGTTAATTTAATTTATTCAAATTTCTTAACTAAACCAAAAGATCAATATTCAAAATTAGAACAAACTGGTGTTTCATTTGCTGGTGGTTATATTGCTGGTATCTTTTGTGCTATTGTTTCTCATCCTGCTGATGTTATGGTTTCTTTAGTTAATAACAATACAAAACCTGGTGAAAGTTTAGGTCAAGCTGTTTCTAGAAATTATAAAAAGATCGGTTTCGGTGGTTTATGGAATGGTTTAGGTGTTAGAATTGTTATGATTGGTACTTTAACTGGTTTCCAATGGTTAATTTATGATTCCTTTAAAGTTTCTGTTGGTTTACCAACAACTGGTCATTAATTTTGATTATCATTATTATTTTAGATTTCATACAATTCGATTTATTGAATTTCTTATTATTATTATTTTATTTATATTTATGAAATTTTATTCCTTTATTCTTTGTTTTTTGTTTTTGTAGTGTCGTACCATTAGCTCCTCTTTTTTATTTTTACTTTTATATTGCTGCTTATATTAAATTTAAATTACTACATTATTTCAATCAATTAATTAATTGTATATAATTTTATTAATAATAATAATAATAATAATAAGTAATAGATAGATAAGAGCATAGAAAAAATAAAAAACAATAAAGTACGATAATGCAAAGACGATAATAAACAATATATATAAAGAAAAATAGTATATAAATAAAAAAACAAATTATAAAACGAATGGAATGAAATGTTTAAGTAACTCTTTTTAACAATTAACAACAACAAAACAAAACACAATATTTGAAATAAAATAATAATAATAATAATAAAATAAAAGCAATAAATTAATAGCAAACAATAACACAAAACACGAACAACAACAACAAAACTAAACCCAATTAACTTTCAATCAATGAAAATAGAATATCAATAGTACATTAGTCCAACACTAACACACACTTCACATTTTAAATCACATAATCTGACCATTTTTGTCTTTGTAAATAAATAAATAAAATAAATCCAATTAATGTACCTAACAATAACAAAGGTGATGAATAATGTAATATAATTGGAATATTTTCATCTTGATAATGATATTGATTAACTACTGATCTTTGATATTTAAAATAATTATTACTTGATAATTCTTCTTCTTGTCGTTGTTGTAATTGTAATTTCTTCTTTTTTGTTGATTTTTTCTTATTTTTCTTTATCCCTGGATCAGAATAATAATCAGTTGAATCAGTTATCAACATATCATATCCATTTAATGTTCTTGTTATAGTAGATGATGACTTCATCATCACTGGTGCTGCATGTAATATAGGTGATGGAGGTAATGTTAAATCTTCATCTTCTTCATATGGTGATAAATCACCAATGTATAAAGGTTGTAACATTTCAAATGCATAAGTTGAATGTGATACATCATAAAATGATAACGTTGCATCAACTCCAGCACAATCAAATAAAACTTCTGATCCTCCTGGATGTGAATTAATTAAACTTGTGGCATCATATACTTTATTATTTATAATCATCCATAAATCATTTTTACTTGTATGTTTTGAAACTTCTTGTTTTGTAATAAATTTAATATTAGAATCTCGTCTTGTTGTGGTGTCTGTTGTTGTTTCATCTTCAGTTATCGTTGGTTCTATCGTGTTTAATGTTGTAGGTATAACTGATCTCAGTTTCTTGAATATTATTGATGTTGTTGATGAAGTTGATGAATTTCTAGTTGATTTATTCATATCAAATAATGATGATGGTGATACACTACGTGATATCATTATTTATCTATTAATTGTATTATCTATTAAATTGTATTATCTATTAAATTATATTGATTATAATGAATTCTATTGATAATTTATAATTGTAACAAATTGTTGTTGCTGCTTTACCCGCTAACCGGAGATTGTATCAATATATCTATTAGTAGTATTAAATAAAGATATCAGTTCTCAAATTAACCAATTCTATAATCCAATGCCAGCTTGTGATTGATATTAATAAATAATTTAAAAAAAAAGATGATAAAGTAATAGTAATAAAAATCAGAAAATAGAAATACGTTTTGTAAAATCGTTTTTTTTGGAGAGAAAAAACAACGGTCGTGCGCGAATCAGGTCGTGCGAGCGCTAAGCGGCGGGTAAGCGAGAAAAAGAAACGCGCAACGGCGCCAGTGGCGCTGCGGAGCGGCTCAGCGGCTCGGTGGCTGGTGTTACCCGGCCTCCCTGTTTTCTAGTTCATTTTTACTCCACTTTTTCAACTTTTCAATATAAATAAATCCTATAACTATTAAAAATTAAGACAATTAATACAAAATGTTTAGATTATTCACTAATACTGCTTTAAAAAGATCAACATTAAATTCAATTAGATTTAATTCAACTGCTCCAACTGCAGCTTATGATGAAATTATTCAATTAATTAGACAAGATTTAAAAACAAATATTAGATTAAAAGCTGATCCATTAGAAAAAAATGTTATTAGAAGTGTATTAACAGAAATTAAAAATATGGAAATTGATAATCATGATAAAGTTAAAGATGAATTTACTTTATATGATTTAATTTCAAAAATGATTAAACAAAGAAAATCAACTGCTTTAGAATATTTAAAAGATGGTGCACCTGATAAATTTCAACAAATTGGTTTAAATGAATTAAGAGAAGTTTCATTTTTAGAAAATTATTTAAATAAAATGCCTGTTATATCAAATGATGAATTAGATAAAAAAGTTTTAGAAATTGGTGAAGCTTTAGATAATGATGGTTTATTAAATAAAGAATCTGATTTATTTAAAAGAATTCCTTGGAATGTTATAAAGACTGAATGGAAAGCTTCTAAATCTGCTACTTCTGCTAGTGTTAAAAGAGTTTTTGAAAAATTATCTAAACAATAATTAATTGATTAAATTATTATTCTTGTATATTGCTTTTAACGTTTACAAATTGTCTTGTTTTAAAAAATAGTTCATCTCATTTAGACATTCACATTTATTTATTTATATTCTTGTCATATTATTTATTTATTAATATTATACATAAAAACTAAAAACTGTAAATTAAATTAAAACTATTTACCTGCTTGTTGAACTAAATCTAAGAATTTTTCTTTTGAAATCTCATTCATCAATTCTTTCTTCTTAACAGAACCAACTTTAGCATTATCTAATTGTTGACTAGTTTGAGTTTGTGTTGATAAAACAGCATTAAATAATTTAATAACACCTTTTTGAGCAATTTTTTTATAATTTTTCTCTTTTTCTAATATAGATCTAACATTTGAATCATTTGCATTTGGTAATAAATTTGAATTTCTAAATTTATTTAATTTAATTTTTTTTTCATTTAAAATTAATCTTTTGGCTTTTAATTCTAATTTATCATTTTCAACTTTTTTTAATTGATTTTTTGATCTTGCTAAAATTGGATCTTTTCTATCATATTTTTTTAATTTTGTATCTAATAATGCATTCATTGCTTTAGAAAATAATTCAGATCCATCATTGTTCTTACTACCTTTATTTTTCTTTAATTTTGGTAAATTTTCATCTGCATCTGAATCATCATCTTCTGATTCACTATCTGAACTTTCATCATCATCAGCTTCTTCCCCTTCTCCTTCTTCTTCAGAATTATCATCTTCTTTACTCTCTATTATCTTTTGTTTCTTATTTATTATCACTTTTGCTGTTTTTGGTTTATCATCATCTAAATCTAATTCTTCACCACTACTTGAACTATCTTCACTTTCTGAATCATCATTATACTTTCTTTTCTTTGAAAATTGAACTTTTCCTTTAGGACTTGCCTTATTAGACTTTGTTATCTTTATTGATCCTTTTTTACCACTCATTATTTGATTATATGTGAATTAAAAGTATTAGTTTTTTACTATAGAAATAAAAAAATTTAAAAAAAATTTAAAAAAGTCTCCACGTGCGGCTCAAGTATGTGTTTCGGATCCGAACACCAGGCTCAATAAATCAACAACAATTTTTAATTTTAAAGCAATTAAGCAATCAAATTAATGTAACTAGTTCATCTAAAAACCTAAAATTAAAACTACGATAATCTATAGCTATATGTCTGATTGGCTAACCTGAGTCAATTGCTGTTCAAAGGATTGCTATCTGAATAACTTAAAAAGAGGTCAATTTCCCACAAACTTCTAACCTTCTAGATATCACTTTTTCTTCTTCTTGATAGTCAGTCATCTTTCATTATTTCAAAGCACTACTTAGCATAAAAGGCATCGTTATACTGGTTGTTGGTTATGGATTACATGGCGTTGGCTCATCTCCTGTTGTTAGTTTAACTGTTCATTTTCAATTAGAATTTCATAGTTATATAAGCTTCAGCTGTATTATTAAATGGGTTTCTTCAATTATATTTATTTGATAAACAATTATATCAATCATGGTTCAATTTAACTACAATTAATGGTATTGATTTACAAATTGATTAATTATGATATATACTCTCAAACTTCTTTAGTCTTCAATTACAAGACCCAAATAAAGAGAATTATTCAACATTTTCCACTCTTGATTGTTATTATAATGATTGACTTTGATAGTTATATATATATCAAACAGAATTAATTAAATTAATAGACCAAATCTCATTCTGCAGATTTTGAAACTTAAAGATAATACTAAAAAGAAATACAAATAAGATAAGGTTTGAATAATAAAGAACTATTAAAAAGTTAGACACCAAATCAGCATTAACATTAACATTATCGGCTTATAGTAGCTGAAATGTCCCACCAAAGATGAACCTTCCTTAGCAGCAACGTTGTTTGAGGCGGAAAAAATTTTGTTGGACCAAATTTGAATATATCAAAACCTCGTAAATCACCAAAAGAACGTAATTGGGGGGTTCTAATGCCATGATCATGACCTGGAGTTAAATGAAACTTCAAAGGAGCATTCACCACAGCTTTTACAGCAACAACATTCTCCAATGCTTGAATCTTCTGACTGTTTAAATCTGCAGGAGATACATTTGATGTATCTGATTTTTGAACAAGGTCTTGCAAGAGAACAAAAGACTTGACTCATGTATCTGTTCAGCATCACAGATATAGAAATATGAATTTTTATATAGTCTTATAATTATATAGTTTTACATTTAATATATTGTAATTATTATTTGAATTAAAATTGATTAAATAATTTGCATTAATTCAAAACTTCTTGTAAATATTAACTTCTTAAAATTTCTTTAGTAACTGAAACATATATATCTACAAATACAAACAATTGATTACTAATATTACAGAAAGCTAAATGTAATGAATAAATTTGAAATTAAAAAGATTTACTATATTAAGTATAGAGTGAAATGAAAGCATATATAAAGTAAACTCAAAATGATAAAAATCATCTAAATGGATATATTCAATGATTAAAATGGCTCTTTTTTCTTCAGATATCAGAGTTTATTGGATGTAACAAGAGAGAATAGAAATGTGCTGCTTGTACTGGATCATTTGATAAAATTTGATAATGATGATTTAATCTATTAATTAAAAAATCAAAATCCTTTGAAATTAATATCATCTCTTTAATCAATTAATTGCTTTGAAAAATAATTCTGAACATTAATTGTATCCATCTGTATCTGAATGTAAATCACCTTCTACTGGTTCACCTTCTTCTGATTCACCATATGATCTTTCAACATAATCTAAACTAACATTTTTTTTTTGACTCTATTGTCTTTGGTTTCTTATTTATTATCACTTTGTAACTTTTATCTTTGGTTTTTCATCTTCACCATTGCTTGAACTATCTTCTTTGATTCTTCATAGTGTGGTCTTTTCTTCTTTCTTTTGATAACTAACTACGTATAAGGTTCTCTCGTGAGTCTTGTTGAACTTTTGATTTATCAGAATTTCTAAATTCCGGATTCGACTTTCATTAAAATATATATCCAATGTAAGGGTGCATCGATCTAATCCATGCACTAGCTCAATTATTCCGACATAATTCCGACAAAAAACTGAAAAGCGTTCACAAAAAGTGGATTTTGGAACTTTGCAACAACATTTTGTCTGTCGTGGTACATTTCATTGAATAACTCCACACACACATTTGGGATAGTTTTGAAACTCTTACCTCGGGGTTTTTTTGACATACCCTACAGGATCATGTAATTGAAAGGTTGTCAATAAATCCAGGAGAGCCAGAAAAGTTGCTCTGCCCACGACAGCGAAAATGTCGTAATTCTCAAATTCGAGCTTTCCTAATTTGGTTAGAAATCACGTGCACCTGTGAGCATTGATTGGCTAACACACTTTTATATACAGCAGCTTATAATTTGAAGTTGATTTAAAATTGAACAAATACATGAAATTAACAGCCAAATTGACCAATCACCAGTGCCAGTGCAAAACAGAATCAATTCCATCAATTTCATTGGCTGAACTGAGTTGCTGTTTCAAAAGGTTTAAAAGTAAGCAATTTCCCACCAATTTTATTGTGTCACTTCTTCTTCCTGATGGTCAGTCATCTTTCACTTCTCAAATCACTTCTGTTATAAAAGGCATCGTTATATTGGTTGCTGGTTATGATTACATGGTGTTGGCTCATCCTAAGGAGTCGTTTTAGGAATATTACAACTTCTACAATTACTTGCTAAAAAACCAAATAATACTAAAAAACAAAAGATATTAAATCAGCACCAAATTTCCTTCGCAGTGTTCGCACGTTGAAAGTTCTTCAATATTAAACTTCAATTTCTCAAGTAAAGATGAGAAACATGAAACAACCATACGGGTAATGTAATCCCCATTAACTTTCTTTCTAACTTGAAATTTAAAAAGAAGTTGAGGTTCCATTGCTCCCCCACATTTACAATTTGATCCCAATCCACAATCTCTACACAAATTAACTATCTCACTATTTGGTTTACATTTGTTTAATTTAATTCCCAGGATTGTTTTTCCCATTTCTGTTGAAATCAATAATTGAATATATATGTCTTTTAATTCCATACCCATTTCCACTAAATCAATATGTCTAACCTCAAGATACATAACAATTTCATTGTCTGCATCTACAGAAACACCAAATTGAACAATATATTTATCAACTTGAGTACCACGACATTTACAGAAGTGAGAATCTTTGTTACATTTCTCACATCTTATAATACTCTTTAAACCAGCATAATTGATTCTCAATGATACATTTTTAAATAAAAACATCTGGTTATGTTTTAATGCACCATTTCTAAGACCAATAGCACCAGTAATAGTTGTGGCAGGAAATCCCAAGAATTTAGGCTTTGGAATTCCTGGATATAATTGAAACATTGGACTATGAATTGACAAATCCAAGACCAAAGTTGGTGAACTGATACCAGAACGAGGAGTATAAATATTAAAATCTTGAGCAGCATTGTCTCTTAATTGTTGTAGCGACATATTCTTCTTTCTTTCATTAGAGACAAGAGGATCAATTGGAAGAGGATCATTAACCTGGTACCTATATATTTTTCTTTATTTGTACAGCACCACAGATACAGATATATATTACATAGTTACATTTTTAATTCTATAAATCGACCATTTAAACTTTTGTAAGCTGTATTATGAAGTAAGTTAAATCTTACCTAATTATTCATAAATCTTCAGTTCATTTGCTGAAACGCAAATAATTAATGAATTGATTATATTAGAGAGTGAAATAAGTTAAAATAAATAAATAAATTTAAAAATAAAAATATGCTAATTAATGTGAAAGAGGTAAGTACCCAGAATTAAAGAAAGTATAAGCAATTAAAACAAAAGATAGAAGAAAAAACTAGTACTATACCATAGTACTAAAATGCAAATAACTGTAATAGTATGAGATAAAAAGCTCTAATTAATGAATGGATAAAAGTCTATGGATATAAAATTGGAATTGAATCAAGTGATAATTCAGTTAATCTTTCTTTATTTAATTCATTTTGAAAAGTAATAAATTCTTCTTGTAAACAAGAAAAATAAACTAAATCACTTGCACCAGTTAAAATTAAATAATGATGATTTAATGTATTAATTAAAAAATTAAATTCTTTTGGCATTAAATTATCAAATGGTAATTCAACTATTGTTGTTTCTTTAATTAATAAATCTCCTTTAAAATTTAATGTTAATATTTGAATATTATTTATTAATATTTGTTTTTTAAAATTAATTATATTATCTGGTTTACATTCAATTGATAAACTAATTAAATTAATTAATGGATTTATAAATTTAATCCAAAAGTTTGTTATTGTATTTTCATAATTTATTAAATTTATTTTTAAATGTCTTAATTTTTTAATTGGTAATTCACCAATATAATTCTTTGAATTTATATTAATTTCTAAATATTCAATAAATGGTGATGAAATTCTATTAAAATTTATGAATTGAATTAAAGTATTATTAATTTCATTTAATCTTAAATTACATATATTAAATAAATTTTTTAAATTTAAAAAATGAAAATAATTAATTTCATCTTGACCAAAAAAATTTAAATTCAACATTATATAATTTTTAACTCTAATAAATGGTTTTAAAAATTTATGAATTGAAGTTAATATTTCTTTACCATCTTTTTTATCATCTGGTAAAAAAAAATTTAATGTTAAACAATTTAAATTAATTAAAAATCTTGTATTATTTATAAATGGTAATTCATCAGTTTGAGTTGTAAATTTTAAATGAATAATTGAAGTTGGTAATTCTAATTCTAAATCTGAATAAATACAATTAACAAATTCAACAGATTCAATAATTGATGATAAATCAGCAACAATAATTTTATTTAATGAAGAATTAATAAATTTTAATTGTCTTAAATTAAAATAATAAACAGATAAATATAAATTATGTTCATAATTTGATATAGTTAAATTATTAACATAACTTCTTTTTAAATCAATTTCTAATCTTTCTTTTGTTTTAATTGAATTTAATTCATCCATTCTAGAAATCCCAAAATATTTTTTTAAATCATCAATTGATTCCATAATTAAATAAGGTTTAAAATATCTTGAAGATTCAATTGATTTATAATTTGGAAATCCATAACCAATATTTAAACTTGGTAAATGAGATTTTAAATCATTTTGAAATCTAATTTTAAAATTTAATGAATCATTATTAATCATATTTATAATTGATATAGCTCTTGAATAATAATAAAAATATGGTATATTTGAACCTTTTATAGTTAATCTAAATTTCTTTTTAATTAATTTTGATGTTGATTGTTTATTTAACCAATTTAAAGCCATATTTGGAAAATCATTATTATAAACATCAATTGTAATATATAAAGTTTTTAAATTGATTAAATGACTAAATAATTCATCTGAACCAGAAACATTATTTTCATTTAATTGAATTGAAGTTAATAAATTATATAATTGAATGAAATCATTATCTTTACAATCAATTATATCATTAGTGAAATTTAAATGAATATTAATAAATACTTTTTTTAAAAATAATAAAAATGGAAAATTTAAATTCTTATTGTTATCACTATTTGTACCTCCTTCTTTATTCATAAAAAATTTAAAATCAATTTCATTAAATTTAATTAAACCAGCAAATTTTAAATTTAAATTTGAATTAAATTTATTTAAATTAAAAAAATATTTAAATAATTTTAATGATATAAATGAATTAAAATCTAATATTGGTTGATAATCAATCATTGGAATTAATTGATTTGAACATAATAAATTTGAATTTGGTATTATTTTATAACCATCTCTATTAAATAAAAAATTACAATCTTTAAAACCTTCAATTAATGAATATCTTAATAAATAATTAGTTGTATCAAGTAATAGTATGATTTCATTAATTGTACATCTGTTAAAGATAGTAAATTTCCAACCCAAGCTGAATATATCTAATGGATGAATACCAACGATTGCTCTACCAAATTTAAACTCTCTTGAAAGTTGAAATTCATAAGTTTCTTTAGTTGGTTCTGTATAAGTTGAATCTCTTCTAGAGATATCTAACATAATGAATTGAATGATTGAAAAGATAGGAAAAGGAGTGATATGACAATTAGACAATAATTCGACGACAACAAAAAAATTGTGTCCATGATTAAGAATTTAAGAGTCTAATGAGTAGTAAAGTGACTCAATATGAATTTATGAGCTAAAAATGACGTTCTAACCAATGAACGGCAACGGGAAGGAAAGTTAGGAAAGAGAACAGGAGAAGAAGAGAACGAATGAGAAGAAGATATAAGAGTTAGAGTTAGAAGGAGAAAGTAAGAGAGTTGTAAGGAATATGAGTTGAAGTTGGGAAATTAAGGGCAAATTGGTTGAAATTAAAGGTATTAAAGGGCACAAAGGATTTAGATGAGATCAATGGCACGTACTGACACAAGGAATTGAGGTCCAATTGTGGGTTCTTCCATTGATTGTGGTTGTAACTGGATGATTTGGGTTATAGTTGGATGGAATGTGTACCGTATCATGGAAATGGAAATGGGTTTGTTCTCTAGTTGTGATTTCGTAAACTTCAGAACTTTATGAAAGATACAGTAAGATCAAGGTCAGATCTGGTGCTTTACAGTGTGATTCCACGCTGTAGTAGTCTTGTGATTCATTGTCTGACTGTTCTAATCAAATTACAGTAGAAAAACAGGGTTCACCATACAGATGAAAAAAGAGTGTTTTGTTTCTGTTCCCTTTACACAGAAATAGAATCCGGTTTCCATCACCAGTCCGGACACGTGACCCGTCCACGTGCGCTCACCAAACCCCGCGCTATTCCCAATCGGGAAGCTGCCGGCCAACGCCAACGCGCCCGGATCCGCCACACGCGCCAGCCAATCAGCGCGCGGCCTGTCCAGGCGTTATCAGAAGCAGCAGCACCAATTTCACTTCAAAACAACTTGAAAAACGACAACTTTACCACCAATATCAGTCTGCTACTGCTTCCAAACACATATACCTCCAACACCACAGCTTCCAGCAACACACACAGACTTCTCCCGTCCCCATACCTCCAAATCTCCCCCTGCTAGCACCCCTTCGCCTCCCCTGCCCAAGCCGAGCCGCAGTGACTCATCCTGAAGGTCGTGCGCACGCCCCAAAAAAACTTTTTCTCTCAATTTCAAAATTGCTATAAATACTTCCAATTTCCCACATTTCAATCAGTCACACTTGGTGGTGACTATTTCTTTCCTTTTTCATCAAGACTTTAATATACGACTTATAACAACAACAACAAACAACAAATTACTCTTTTACTCACAAGCTACACTTTTACAACCCATTATTTACCCATTTTCTGATCTTTATTTGCTTTTATCAATAAATATCACAATGTCTGCTTAAACTTTTTGTTTAAATTACAAATCTTTAGGTTTTTTAAATTTTGTTATCTCTAACCCCCATTAGAACCAAACTTTTAAAGAATTTTTTTATATAAGTCTACTCTTAAGTCTTTTAAAGAAAGTCTCTCTCTTTTAATTATTATTAACTATGTTACCGTGAATCTCAAATTATAATCCCGTCCATCATGACGATATTTTCACCCTTTTATTAAAGATTAAATTCAAATTATTATAATCATTTTATTATTTATCTATCCAAGTTGTCTTATTTTACTACCGCTAATACTATTTTCCCTGTTAAGTCTATTACTACTACTACTACTACTCCAATTATTTCAAATATCAATACTCCTCCTAATATTATTTCTACTACTTATCTCAATATGTTATTAGGTGAATCTGTCTTTACTCAATTTGCTTCGGAGCAATCAGCTATGTCTGGTTCCTCTGAAGTTCAAGCTATGGCTCCAAGAGTCTCTTTTGATAATCTATTCTCAGAAGAAGTTGACTCATTATTAAACTTTCCTGCTGCTGAAGAATCAACTACTAATATGCATGCCTCAACTATATCTCCATTACAAGTTCACTCTGGTTCTATTGAATCCTTATTTGCTTCTGAATCTCCAATGTTTGGTACCACTGAAGACTCTGCTGCTTCTTGGGCTCCTTTAATTGTTGATGAACCAACTACAAACACTACTACTACAACAACAACTCAAGACGCTGATATTCAATTAGAACAAGAATTATTTAAATTATTAGGTCAACAAGAATCAACAACTCCTGATGTTTTAGCTACTACTACTACTATTTCTCCTCAAGTTATTGAACAACATTCATCTCCAATTACAGTTACTATTGAAAATGGATCAACTGAATCTAAAAAAAGATCAAGTTCAGATGCTGGTTTTACTTCCACTTCTGGTGCTAAAAAAGATAAATTAGGTTGTACTCCTTATACTAGAAAACATAGATCAGTTCCATTACAACCAGTTGTTGCTATTGGTGATGATGTTACATCAGTTAAAAGAGCTAGAAATACTGAAGCTGCTAGAAGATCAAGAGCTAGAAAATTAGAAAGAATGTCTCAATTAGAAGGTAAATGTGAATCATTAATTAAAGAAAATGAAGAATTAAAAGCTGAAGTTGAAAGATTAAGAGCTTTATTAGGTTAATTTTCTTATTTCTAATTGTCTACATTGTTTTTGTTTTGTTTGTGTGTGTTTGTATTTTATTATTGTTTTATTTTTTTTGTTTCCTGCTTTTATATTATTACTTACTTAGTTACTATTTTTTTACTTTTATATTTATTGTTTTAGATTAAATAAAATTGGTTCATCAATTATTAAAATTATTAAATTGTAATTCATACGTACTTCTACGTAATTAATAACTGTACTTGTTACTTGTAGTAGATCAATTAAATAGATTGTAATACTGTAAATATATTAAATTGAAAAAGAAAAAGGTTATATACAATACGTAGGAACTTATTTAACTTAGAAGAGCTGCCATCTTCTAATACAAACATAATACAAACACCAAAAACAATCATCTACTTCCACTTCTTTAAATCTTAAAACATAAAAGAATCCAAAAAAATCTACAAAACCTACCAAAACAGCAAAAAAAATCCTAAATCACTCTTCATCTTCGACCCCTATGGAATATCAAATGGCAATTAAATTAGCTTCAACTGATGCATATGACCCAAACGATACTGCAATTTTCAGGGCTTATGCCAAAGATGATCATGTTTTAAACAAAAGTAATATTTATTTGAATCATTTTTATGGTGCAAAAAGAAAAAATAGATACCTAGAAGAGAAATGTAAATATTGTTTAGAAGCAAAAGAAAATGACCCCACATATATTCTCCCTAAAGATCATGTTACTCATCAACCTCATGTTATGAAAAGTCATATTGCAAATTGTGTTGCATTTCAAAATAAAGTTCCTCCTGAAGTATTTGAATAAACTAGAAAGGAATATAATATTTATACATCTTAAATTGTTACTAATAACCCAAATGATTTATTAAAAGTCCTAAAATGTAGTGCTGCTTGTGTAATAATAGGCAATTATCTACCAACAAAAATATGAATTTATTTCTTTTGTAAAAATGTTGAATAAAATTGAAAAGGAATGTTTAGCAAACTCTGATGATTCTAATATTTCATAAATTAATGTATGTTATTTGGTATTATTAAATTATTTGATTTTATTTTTTATTTTCATAATTAATTTAAGATAAAATCAAAATAAAGAGTATGATGAAAAAGGTGACTCCCAAAAGCAAGAGTGCAATTGTTAAAATATCTTTCCAATGATGCTAGAGGTCCTGAAACTGATAGCAATTAATATCTATTTTGATAATGTCATGGATCAACAGGTCGTTATGAATGACCATACAAAAATATTAAAATTTGCTTCTTGTTTAAAGGGTGCTGCTAATTGGTACAATTTAAACATCCACGGAAATCCAGAGTTAACTACGTTGAATACAGCTAAACATGTCATTTTTAAAGAATGTAGTTATGTTGAAGTCACCAAGAAATTCGGTTATAATTAATCTGATAAAGACAAAGATGTTAAAAGAAAGAAAAAAAATATTTTCAGAGATCATTTGATATCATCAATTGTTAATTATTTTTTTCAAATTGAAAGTTAAGGGAGCTACTGGTATATTAGCTGGTCTAACTCTACAACCTGAATCATCTTCTACCTTGAATGGTTCTCCTACCAGAGCATCTGGTAAATTAACTGCTCTAATTTCAGATGCTAAATCTTTAAATGTTTCTGGTGTAATTGATTTTGGACTATTAATCAATTGGTTTTATAATTCATCAATTAATATTGTTTAATAAATCTGTTGATTATTTATATAAAATGTGTGATTCAATCAAACTTTGTGAAGTTTGTTTTTCTCCTGATCATGATATACTTGTGATTTCAATTCATTGATTATTCGATTATTTTTGATAGATAGTAAATTCATAATTTATTATACACCGCATGCAGTACCTGATGAATAAGCATAGACTGGTATTTGTGGTTTTAGACTAAAACCATTCAGTGTATTAGGTGCTATTTCTTCTAACTTGTCTATTAAGTTTTAGAAAGACCTGAAGGAGTAGTTGTTGACTTTGGAGACCAGGTCACAGTACGACTTGAAGAAGAAGCAGTAACTTTAGTCGTAATGGTGTAGTATGCTGTAGTTGGTATTTAATTAAGAAAAGTGGGTGCTTGTGTGAAAAAGAAGAAGAACAGGTGGTAGGTACTGTTGCTGTTGAACTTGTTTTTTAGAAGATGCGTTCAAAAAAAATGAGAAAAAATAAAAGTTGGATTAATGAGAGATACGGGATTCGAACTCGTGTCACCTGCTTGGAAGGCAGGTATGATAACCACTACACTAATCTCCCAACTTTTAAAATGTAAGGACAAGACGTAGGGCCAACCTAACTAAAAGAGTAATTAATTGAAGAAGAACTATATAAGCTATACAATTACGAGGGGAGGGGAAACCTTGACCTATTTATATAATGATTGAGGTGAGCCGCACAGCATGTTATAATCGGACAGTGCGTTGTAAACCGGACCACACAAAACCAATGAATCACCACTTCTTA